>JAVFBY010417266.1:0-14499 GCA_034781015.1 Tonicella lineata
ATGGGGCTGGCACGCCGTCATATAGGTGAAATACCCCTGAGTACGGTGTTAAACCCCAATCAATCAATCAATCAATTTTTATACAGGACATAATTCATTCCATATTTGTGCTAGGATACAGGCTGGTAGTTTGTCAAAGCTTCCTCAAAGATGAACTGTTGGCCTCCGAATAAAGGGCATCAGGTAGTTGATTTCTTGGTGGTTTCATTTTTTTTTTATCCCTCTCCTTGTCCTGTCTTGTCTTTTATGTTTATACGTCAAGGTTTGTTTCCTCCACTCATTGGGCTGGCATGCCATCATATCAGTGAAATACCCTTCAGCATAGCATTAAACCTCAATCAAACAAACAAACACAGCTAGAATATGGTCGTGTATCACTTTGCAAATACACAACCATTTTTTCTTTGTTATCACATTGTACATAAAGGCAACCATATCAAGAATGGGATGGCTTAACTACGTTCGTTTTTCCCCATGAAAAATAAATAGTTATCATTACCTCTTTACATGTATATAATTGAGTCTGAAGTCTAGACTCTATGGACATCATTGAGTCCAAGCACTATGTAGCGGGCTTTATATGGATGCCGCCAATGCCGTGCTGTGGAATCCTGTTCGTTTATAATGACATCGCTTCTAGGTGTTTGGTTTCAATTAGGGAAACAGATGGAAAGTTTCTACATCTCAAATTCCAAGAATAATTTGTGCAATGTTGAGAAGTAAATCTATAGGTCTTGTGATGCCCATTATTGCCATTTGCCTTTTACATTACATGTAGGTAATTGCCAAAGATGTAAATGAAAATAAAGAAGGTGGTGTCTATCCCGCCGGCATGTATGCTTTATTTCTTGTTCACATTGTTCGACAACAGTATTTCCCCAATAAAACTGGCATTCATGTACCGTGAAATGAAAATATTTTTTCACCTTTCGGTAGGCAAGCCCCAGAATTTCAATTGTTTCTCGTAATATGTTGTTACTGTAAAAATAAAAACATGTTACCGAAATTCTGTATCCTATTATCAGGACCACAATGATAGTTTTTACACAGAACCAAAATTCTGTTTCCTAGAGTTTGGCATCAATTAAAAACAGGGTTACTGGTCCAATCTGAATTCTCAGGCTTGGGTATGTAGGGCCTACTGGTATAAATGGACCTTGAGTCCATCATGAAAATAAAATAATAAATAAATATAACGAGATTCAATGTGTAATGTTTGCCCGTTATTTAAAATGCACCATATGTACATGTACATGTATATATAAAGTGAAGTGACCATAAGTATGCTGTATGTAACATACCTATCAAACAGCTTTATTTCTGATTTGCCTGTATTTGGTTTGTTTGCACTGATGGAACCGTTATATGACATCAAGGCTGATTGACTGGTGATATGGGTGGATTGGACCACCTGGCTATAAAGACAGTATGTTTTTCAGGTTCATTTATCCTGACATGCAGCTATGGAGTAAAATTCATTATCCAGCATAACATTAAGGTGAAACACACTATTTTTCTGGTTTTGATGTGTTGCTCGTTCCTGGTAGAAGTACACAACAGTCATATAAGTGAAATGCTGTTAAACACGGCGTTAAACATCAATGAATCTATATAACTATAATAAGTGTCTCCCGTAGCCCAATGCCATGCTCCTAGCACAATGCCACACTGCTAGCATAATGCCACCTTCGTAGCACAACGCCTCACTCGTAGCACAACGCCTCACTCATAGAACACCAATAAAATAACCTCACCATTTCAAAATATTTATAAAAATATTTTAATACAAATCATACCAAATATACAAAAAAAAAAAGTAAACATGCAACATCATTTTTTTGGTTCAGCAGATTTTTGTAGGGTCTGTTGGGTTACCTCAAACAAACTTATTATTGCCCAATGCACTGAAAGACTTCATGTCTATTTGATACTTTTATAAAAGGTACATGTGTGAGTTATGATTTTGTGGGAGGTAAATATTGACATTTTTTAATAACGTTTGAAGACTTCTGACATAACGTTATTGAAGGACTCTACCGCTAGTCAGGTGTCAAATTTGACTCTTTTTTTTTTTTAATTTTTGAATTCTTCTTTTCATAATCTTGATAATGCTAAAAAGTTTGACAAAAAAAAATTAAGTATTTTAGATTTAAATTGTTAAATGCGTACCTTCAAAGAATATGTGTATCGGCAAGTGGATGAGATTAACGTGATTATCTCACCTGAACTGACTACCTGCTACCTGAGTGTTTAAATAGAATTTGCCTTATAGACATTTCTAATACTGATCTTGTATTAGAAATATGAGTTGGCCAGATGAGTTTGTTGATTCTTCATTTATTAAAAAGCTTTTATAACATAACTTCAATCATGTAACATTTATGTCCATTTCATGGCCAGACAAGTATCAATTTTCGAGCACGCAAAACCATCCTAATTAGACCTGGCCCATTAAATGCCCACTCAACTACTGTTTGTTATATGATTTCAGCATTAATTTACAATTACCAATGCACTTTGATAATACTTATCTGATATATATTTGTTTTTATCTAGAACAGGATGTTTTATTTGTTTTTAATTGATCAATTTCTGTGTGCCTGTGCAATTGCCTTTAAAAAGGTTTGCGTGTGTTTGTTGATATGTTGTGGACAAGATGATTGTGATACAGACTGAATCATCAATCTAAGTGCACATGTTCCCTATAGTAAGAGCATATATTATATTGGCCAGATTTTCACCAAACTGTCTATATGCACGGTTACGGAACGGAACAGTTTTTGTGATACTGCTTCAATTGGCCTATCCCTCTAGGCTACCATTTATCAAAATCCCTATGTATTGTCTACGTGGGGAAAGTTTTACAATACAAAACAACCAATCAAAACTCCATATTCCATCTCATGCTTTGCTCCTCGCTCTTTTGCTCCAGATTTTCTCCCTTCATCTCATACAGTTTTTTGCAAAAGTAATTTCCTCCTCCTGCCCACCTCCTGGGTTATAAGCAGTCTTACCCGTTCTGGCGGGTCAGCCCCACTTTAATCATTTGTGGCTTGACTTATTATAATCTAAATCCAGTTTTTATACCTTTTTTTATTGCCCTTTCAGTTTTTAAGTATCCTAAGTATTCTCACTTATTTAACTTGCTACTTTCTGAAACAAAATTTTTCTCATTTGAGTTTATTAAACTGTCACAAAGGTGGCCTCAGTCAACACTCATTTATTAGTTGTCTCTCCTTTTTTATCTTGTTCATTGAAGCTTGGGCACAAATAGTTTTATATCACAAGGACAAGAAGCATATTTATTTAAATTGTCACTTTTTATCCCATTTGTCAGACTTATCATTAAGTTTGTTTGATTGTTTGATTGGATTCTCCACTTCAATCTTACTCTGCGCTACTTAATTGGAGAAACCTGTCATGAAACTTCAGAGAAAACATCCAGAGATAGTCGAAATTACCTCCTGTGACTGCCTTATATACACAAGCAAGTCGAGTGGGCGGCTTGAATCTGTGCGGTACATGGAAAGAGGATCAGCAGCCAGATGCGCAAACCACCAAACCATGCCACAGGCCCCTGAATCATTAATATTAGGGGAGGCTATCGAGGGGAATATCGCTATTGCGATAGTATTGCAATAGTCCAAACAACTATCGCGATACTATTGCGATAGTTAGGTTACTATATCGTAACACTATTGCGATAGTTTTATATATTCGTAAAAAGGAACATTTCCTGTTATACATGTTAGTCAATGCTCAATGGTGTTTTTTCAAATAAAAATGAGTCTATATGACTAATAAAAGAGGATTGATTTTATATTCAACAGCTGTACATTTAAATTCTGTCTTTCAGCCGACTGTTAATGTTTTATTGTCCATTGACTCAAAACAGTACTTTAATCATGCAAATAAGAACAGGAAAAACTAACAAACTATTGAAAGAATTAGGAATGTTACGAGATTTACTGAAAAAAGGTAAGCTATAGAAACTATCGATAGTTGACGAAACAATCGGTGATAGTTATCGATGTTTCATATGAGTATCGATAGTTTACTATCAGAGCCTTTACTATCGCGATAAGTCGATATTTTGATGCATCGTTAAAGCCCTTATCAATATATACCACCCCATTTGAAGGGATGCTCCACTCTGCCATGACCATGTTAATTCTTAATGTTCTTTTACAATATAATTATAGTCTGTATTTTGTTAAGTGTAGCATAAAGCTGATAACAAAATTAATAATTAAATTGATAATCAACATTAGTATTTCATTTTGACTAACTTATATTGCCCTTTATACTTTTGTGTTTGGTTAAAAATGTGAATGCAAAACATGCAACTATCATTGTGATTATTAATCAATTTACGTGTTCACAGAAATAGGAGTTTTGAAATACATGTAGTTTTGTACATGTATAAATGTTAATGATAGATCATCAATTCCAGCTGTTTCCAGCTGTATTTACCAATAATAGTCTTGTAATAAATAAGTAACCAATTTACGGCCCACATCTGTTATTAATATGGCTAGGACACATACTGAGAATTATCATTTCTTGTTCAGAGTATAACATTATAAAGTTTCTACTGGATATTAAACTGTCACGTTTTATATGAATGATATCACCAAAACAATATATCAAACAAGAGCATTGTTCCTACATAGTAAACCAAATGTCTATTTGTCCAGTCGAGATACAGTTATATGGTTTTATACCTGTTTATTTACAATTCTTACACATCTGTGAATTCTGTACTACATAAAGAATAGAAAGCCGCTTTACCTAAAATTGTCAACAAATGCAAAGAATAATTTACGTCATGATATGTTCCATGAACAAGCATTGACGTCACAACGTTCTATGGAAATGTTCAAATCGACAATCAGTGCAGGGGTGATATATCGTTCGCCGCTTTCATATACTGTAATATAGATATATCATCTATCAAAATGGAAGCCTGACAAGTTGGGCAGCGTGTTATGTTTATTAGCCAAATGTATGCAATTACCAAGATTTTAAAACCAATTTTGGATATATAACGTGTAGAGAATTCAGGAACTTCACTGTTGCTTTTTTCTGTACACCTCTCTGGAAAAAAATGGATCCGAATCGAATTCGGCCAAATGTTCCTTTTGGTGGCTTTCTCCATTTCACTCTTCAGGAGTGAATGGAGGATTTTTTTAAATGCAGAAAAGACTGCAAATGTTCAATTTTGGTTATTATTTTTAAGCTGTATAGACGATATGTTAGAATAGCCTTATCCCAAAATAATGGACAATTCCTTGTTATTTGCAGTTATCTTAGAGATTTTAGGTAAAAAAACAAAACCTTTATTTCTTAAATTATATTTTTCTGAGGCTTCGAATGATTTGGTTGTAGACCGGTGCTCGTATCATTGAGATCGGTGTTTAATTTAAACCGGAATAAAACGTTTTCAAATCGACATCTTATAGGTGGCATGTTCAGGTTAGTTGGTATAGAATGTGATGTTTTGTAAAACAAGAGCTTGAAAGGGCTTATCAATTGTATGATGGTAAGGCGATCATGTGGGGTATACCAGCAGTTTGTTTGGAAAAGCCGTTTGGAGTGAGATATGCGAGTGAGTGATTTGGGTGTTTGGTTTTAAAACCTGTGTTATTATTGTATACTTAAAGGGAGAAACAAGTCTTTTTTTTTACAAAAGATAGAAGCTAGATACCCACATGGTAATGAACGATTATTTTGCTGAGCTAACATTCAGTATTTAGTTGAGCATATTCCATAAATCTGAAGTGGTACCATTTGCCTTGGGGGGTCCATTTGCATCGACATCTTTTGGAAAAAATTGTCGAGTCCCGGCGTAGGTATATAACCGGGTCTGAAAATGTGTAAAGATTCATTCATCTGACCAGGACATTAACAGGCAAGTTTGATTAGGAGGTTATATATTAATTTATTTTCTCGGCTTTACTAGTTGCTGTCGTTTATTAAATCTTGCCTCGGTTAACTACATACAGTGGATGCTTAGGAAGAGGTAGGCCTACATGATTTTTTAATCTGATTAGTGAAAAATCTTCAGACTTGCACCCATCAGCTCACTTCACATATTAAACTGAGAGTGCAGACTTCAGTAGGCCTAATAGCAACTCTCGCGATGATCATATTGTCACAAACTGACTGAAAAGAATTAAACCGGATTTTCTATATTTTTCTAGTATGGCCCAAAGTATAAGCTTTCAGAAAGTATCAACATCAAGAATGCTTTTTATACCGTATTAGAATAATAAAGTCCGTAAAATTGACAATGCGACTCCCATTATAGATTTCACAGACTTTAGTGTTATTTTAATACCGTATGTCACACATTCTTAATGTTGATACTTCTTGAAAGCTTATGCTTTGGGCCATACCAGAAAATTATTGTTAAAAAACGGCTTGATTCGTTTGTCGATTTTTGGCCTAAATTCTGCGGTATAGCCTCTTTAACCAATTTTGGCTTCAACTTCATTATCGTTACCGTACTCAATTATTTAATAGAAATCACCACATTACTGTCTATCTTGATCAAAATGTTATATTTAATAAATGTTGATAATGGGGTTTGTTATACTCACAAAACACCACAAACTCGAACGCCTTTGGGTCCATAGGCTGCGAAGGAAATGCAACTCATTTTTATTTATGATTCATATTACAAATATAAATTGTATTAAAGGTAGGCTAATACCTAATTTGAAATAGATGTATATTTAGCCTCTATCCTTACTTTGCTTATTATTTAGTAATAGCTAGACAAAATGTATACAATGTCTATGTGGAAAACATGTTCATACAGACAAACATACTCATGCTACACTACCACAACTGAAACAAACTTGCTTGTTTGACATTTGGTGCAAACACTAAAGCTAGCTTATAGGTCAGTGAAAAAATGGAAGATTGATCATATAAAAATCAAACACACAGGTATATGACCTCAAGGCCAAACAAAAATACTTACCACATGCCATGGAGGTTGTGAAATAATCTAAACCAGCCTTTGCAGCTCCATAAAGCATCATACCAAAGTTCTACAATTATTGCCAGCAGAATGTACAAATGTACGTTAATCAATATAAAAGAAAAATTTGTATTGTCTTTTCAAACTTATAAAAAATGCAATTAACAAAGATGGATATGAAAGAAAACAAGCGCAAAGTGATCAAAGCTCACCAAGTATGGCAAGCCGTTTTATCACTTCTGCATTTATTCTACATATGTGAAATTCTTTTTTAGATGTGTAAAAAAGATTGACTTGAGTAAAATAAAAGTTTACATACGACAAATCTAATTATAATATTTTATGTAAACAATTTAATCTACCAACCCTTGAAAACAGAAGAAAATATTTTAGTTTAGTATTTTTAAACAAAGTTGTCAACTCTTATTTTAACTGTACATATTTGACCGAACAGATGTTTTATCATGTACCATGCAGAACTTCCAGACAAAACAAACTGTTTTACCCACCACTGACTCGTCTTAACATTCGTACAAATAGTATCTGCATACGGAGCCAGCTGCTTTTTAATAATTACTTAAATGATGTAAATATTTTTTCACCAACAATTAATTTTAAGAGGCAGCTCAAACGGGTTTTATTTGACTGAATTTTAGTTTTTCTCTTTAAGAGTTTTTATTAATATATCTGTGATAGTAATTGTAAATACCAGTATTGTTTTTATTGCTTCTTTACTGCTTTCATTGTTTTCACTGTTTTACTTGTTATCATATCTGTAATTGGGTCCTCTGGACCTGTTGATATTGAACTCAATAAATAAATAAATAAATAAATACCCATTACATCTTGGTGTCACTTTTAACCATCTCGGTAATTGGAATAGCCACATCGACAACTTCCTAACAGCATCGCGATATCGTCTGGGACAATCTAACAGACTATAAAATCCATGCACTGGAGGCGCTTCAGAAGAATTGTCCGAGTAATTACCGGTCTTACAAAGAGGGAGGCTGGTACACTTCTATATGAAGAATCAGGCTTCCATTAACTTTCTCAACGCCGTAAAATACATTGTTTATGTGAGTTTAAAAAATATTGACGAATCAAACCAATTTGGCTATGAATCAAAACTTCCAGCTCCCTTTTCCTCCAGAAATCCATACCTCCAAAGGTCACCTCGTAATATTACTACTTGCATGCGTAAAAATGCTGCCTTTAGTAAATCTTTTTTCCATCCACCATACACTTCTTCTTACCAGATAATCTTTAAACCATAATTAACACAAAATGAATGCGTATTTTTGTGATAAGTAAGCCGCCATATTGGTATTTTAAAGGCGAACAAATCTTTAATTTCATACTATGTCGACAGAGAAATAAAGGCTGTAGATTGATTTGATTTGATTTATTCACCAATATAACAAATACATTGGGAGGAATAAAGCTCTGCTGAGCTTGTTATATCCCATGCAAGGAACATATTTCTGGTACATTAACTTATATTATGGCGAGAAATAGATTACATCAATATAGTTTAAGAAGAAATACAAACAGAAAAAGAAAAGAAAATATGCATGCATGCACATTACATTATTCTATATAAGTTGCTTTATATATCTTAGACATTTAATATTTTAAAGAGGTGCGTTGTCAACTTTCTTTTAAATAAAGATAGAGAAATTGTGGAGCGAAGTGATACTGGAAGTTTGTTCCAATCCCAGGGACCGGAAGTTAAATGTCCGGTTAAATGTTATAGAATGCGGAGAGATGATCTCTTCAACAACTTTATATTTGACTCACAAAGATGCCAATGTGGATCTTAGTTTGAATTATCCGATCATTAACTACTGCATTGTCCGATGTTCGTTAACGAACACATTTAGATAGGCCTACTGGCCGATATACGCTATAGCGGTTACGCTGATACAATAAGAACAACTTCATTACTATATGGATCATGTGAATTAACGGAATCCGAAAAAGTGCAATTTCCTCAGCTGTTTGCTGTTATATTACCTGCTTGAAGAGATTTCTTAATGTTTTCAATATTTTGTCCACCTAACCAGATCAATACCGCGGTTGAGTTTGAGTTTGACTGGATATATATTTATACAAAGAAAGCTTCTACAATAATTAGTTCGCTTTAAATTCGTAATTTTAATTCAAATATTGCGTGTTCGTGCATTGAGCACCATGATTTGTCGGCTTGAGATTATATGGATGTTCTATCTGACGGAGAGACAAATAAATGTGATCAGCGCCCGGACGTGTGACAATAATTGTTTTGCTCTGCACTGACAGAAATTAATAATTATGTATTGATTTAGTTGTCGGTCTTTTTTTTTAAATGTTTTAAATGACATTTTATATATATAAAAAAAAATTAAAATCACACTGTAATCGTATTCGTATTCGTCAACGATATAAGTCAGGCGGCTTACTGTGAACATAATTGCCAAAATAAAGTTTTAAAAGAAAAAGGAATCCATGGAACTTCGACTGATGCTCTATGATGCGGTTAGGCTGATTTAATTTAATTTATTTCACCAAATAATACAATAATAAATTATAATTGGTATGTTTTATAAAAAAAAGTAGTATATATCAAATATTTTAAATGTATATGCATTTCAGAAACGCGAAAAGGGTTTATTTTATCTCATTTAAGAGACGAAGAAAAAACTCTGTCGGGAAAATGGATTCACAGGTGTAAACAATGAAATAAGAATACCAACGTATATAGAAAGACAACGAATTAGGACTCAGTCTATGTTCATCTGTAAAAGATGGCTTTTCAATTTGGATTTGAACAGTGAAAGTAAAACAAGTTGTTTCAACTCTGAAGGCAATTTATTCCATTGGATAGGTCATTTTAATTATTGGTGAACTGTATGCAGACTGTTTGGTGGAGAACTCTTGAAGTAAAGTCGGCAAAGCTGCTGGGGCGTAAAAGAATTTGAATGAGTAACAATATATGTATTTAACTGATTTATAGGTAGGAGTTTGTAATGACGAAATAGGGTTGAGTATGAGCATACTTCGTTGAGAATGTTATTAGTCGGAGCGCCCATTCTTGGAGGCGAATAAGTTAGTGTCTGATAGGTTTTACCCAAGGCAACATTGCAATAAGTTAAAAAGGGATATATTTGGACAACTGTGTATTAACTGGCGTCTCTCATGCTGAGGTAAATTCTGTATTAACAGATCTTAAATCATCACCCGTTCCCGGTATAGATGGTATCAGCATGTCCATTCTTAAACTTGTCAAAAACTATATATCCTGTCCATTAGCAGATATCTTTAATTTATCGTATTCTTCGGGCATTGTCCCAGATTGCTGTAAGTTTCCAAAAATCACACCCATTTATAAATCCGGCGAAGAAAATCTATTGGAAAAGTATAGGCCTTTATCTATTTTACCAGTGGTCAACAAGATTTTGGAAAAAAATACGGTAAATAGAGTTTTACACCAGCTTAACATAAACAGCTTTATATCTGACAGTCAATATGGATTCCGTGCTAACCACAATACCTCTTTTGCAACCCAATCTCTCTATGACAAACTTGTATTAGCGAACAGGTACACGGTTGTCACGTTCCTGGACCTCTCTAAGGCAGTTGACACGGTCAACCGCGCAATTCTTATTGGTAAACTTAATCATTATGTTTTTTTGTGGTATTACTAAGGTATGGTTTAAAAACTATCTATCAAATCAGTCTCTGTTCGTAAATTACAATAATTCCTTATCGGGACCTAGGCCAGTGGCTTTGTGGTGTTCCACAAGGATCTGTACTGGGTCCCCTCCTTTTACTTTTATATATTAACGACATTCCAAACGTTACTAATTTATTAAATATTATTCTTTTTGCCGATGACACCATGCAGTGTCTCATTTCCGTTGACCCTCAAAAGGCTGTAGGCACCATGAATACAGAACTCGAGAAATTGCATCAGGGGTTTAATGCTAACCGTCTGTTATTAAACGTAATAAAAACTAAATTCATGTTCATTGAACCAAATATTAAAAATCGAGTAACCGTCCTTCCATGTATAGCCATAAGTAACACGGAAGTCGACCGAGTCAAACAATTTAAATTCCTTGGAATAATCCTAAACAAAAAGCTTAACTGGAAAACTCACATAGAATTTATACGCAAAAAAATGCTAGAAACACTGGCGTCATTAACCACGTTAAACATTACATAAATAACAAATCCTTATTTATTCTTTATTATTCTCTCATATACCCATATTTGACTTATGGAATAACTCTGTGGGGAAATACATACAAGTCCCACTTAAATCCTCTATTTCTGGTTCAAAAACGAGCTATTAGTGCAATCAATTTATCCCATCGTTTGGATCATACTGCTGGCCCAACTTGTCTCGTATAGCAACCTCAATCTAACATATAATTTCTATCACCATCTTCATCTCATTCCTAACAATTTCTTTAATTATCTAACCAAACAAAATGATATACAGCCTCGTCGTACTCGGCGCAATTGGTTCGATTTCTATATACCCTTCTTCTCCAGAACAAACCTCTCTTATCGTCTGTTCAGATCTACCGGTCCTAGAATGGAATAATTTACTAACTGCACTGCGCAGTATAGCATCTGCTTCTCTGTTTGAATCAAAAATGAAAACTCATGTTCTAAATGTATCCTCCAGTGCTACTAACGACGACTAAAATCTTGTCACATTTTATTTTATTTTTTATATTTTATTTATTTAATTAAATGTGATATAAATAAATTATTTCATGAATTTATATCGATCCTTTATCTATATGTGTGTCTACAGATATACCGTTATTGGTGTATTTATTAAATGCATATGTAGACATATAAAATATATATTATATTTAAGTTTATAAAAGAAACCATGTGTAACAGCTCTGTTGTAAAATTTATTCTAATAGGGATAGAACGGGCCTTTTGTGGCTTTACGCCCGCCAATTTACTTTGAAACAAATGTACGCAAATAATTTATGGTGAATAAAAATCATATCATAGCATACCATGTAAGAGAATAATATAGGATATAAATTGTTGAGTTTTTTTTCTCGAAAATGATAAATAATTCCTAGATTACGTGATATTTTCTTATATGTGTCAGGGACCAGTCTATTTCAATTTGTTATTTAGAGTAACACCTTGGAATTTAATATTATTTACATTTTCTGTTTGCTGGTCACAAATCTTTATTGATGGTGTATACTGAACATTATTTTTCGATAAGGTTTGATATAAAAACAAAATTTGGTTATATAGCAATGTTTAAAAACAGTTTATTGCTACACAGCCTGTTATATTTTTTATCGATTTCTGAGTTTACTTTATTGGTTAGCTGTTCTGGATAAATATCAGACAGAAATGCACTGGTGTACTCAGCAAACAAAAGTAACTCTAAGTCAGACACATTAGCAATATCATGCATTTATCTAAATTAAAACTAAAATAGATCCCTGAGGGACGACACCCGTATATTGAACATTTTAAAGAGGATTTGCAATTATTATGAATAAGACCGTGTTTTCTGTCATCTGTTTGGCAATCCGTTGTTCCCTACGTTCAAATTTCCTTTATAGTGGATTGTGGTCAACGGTGTCGACGGCTTTGGCCAAATCTAGAAAAAGTGTAATACTGAAATGATTGGATTCTTTTATTTATAATTTGTCCTATAGAGGGCGATAAGAGCATGGACGGTGGAATGGTTTGTTTTAAATCCAAATTGGTTTTTGTACAGATTTTATTAATTTCTAGGAATGATTTGAAAATATCTGCCAGTATAATTTCTGTGATTTTACTACGGCAGGGCAACACAGATATGACCTTTAATTTTGGAATTCATGTACAGAACCTGAACTGTGGATGGGTCTAATTTTGGCAGTTTTAAGGTTTTCATGGAAAGTTCCAGAATTAAAGATTTATAATATGACTAAGGGGTTAGATTGATTAATCTAAATTGGACAATGTCACAAAGAGACAGTGAGCCAGTGATACCCTGGAGAGTTGATTTATTGTGCTGTACCTACAGTACTATTGAGTATGGAAATTGCTTCTCTTTTTTTGGCGAGGGGGGGGGGGGGTATTTTTTTAGTTATCTCCCTTAGACACCTTGCTATGTATTTTGGTAATCTGTTTTATAAGCTATACTGTAAAAAATGTTTGTAATTTTTTAATTCAATGTAAAAAGATACCAAATACAGATGAAAACAGTGTAAATTGCGCCCTAACATAGCTTAATCTTTTGTTAATCTGCAACTATTTTTACAGTGTATTTTAGAGTATTTTCAAGTATTTGTATAGGCCTAATTACTTTATACTGTGTTAAAGTACGTGATTTTGAGGAGTGATAATTTGCTTTCAATATTGAATTGAAATGGCTGAAGAATTATATTTAGTGCGATGCGGCTTCGCCTTATCCCAAAACAATGGACAATTCCTTTTTATTTGCAGTTATCTTAGTGATTTTAGGTAAAAAAACAAAACCTTTATTTCTTAACTAAAATAGAATGCCTTTCATTGTTTTGTTATATAATATGTATTACTAAACTTGTAATAAATTCAAAATGGCCTGTTTATTTAATTTAAGTACAATGTAGATCATATGACGTCATTTTTACAACTACATCATGTGATTTGATTTCAGTCCAGTCGTGGCTCAGTTGGATAAACCATGGGCTCCGGTCCGAACCTGAAATTTTTCTGTTTTTGGTAGGTCGTGTGTTCAAGTCCCCGTTAAAACCCATTTTTTTTCCTGATATATATTTTTGTGTCCGGACTTAGGGTTAGTTATAATTTAGTGACAGATTTGTTTTAGTTTTAATTATGTTTTATTAACTATATAGGCCTATGATCGAAAAAGGTTATACAAGAGTTATAGTTACCTTACCCAAAATGACCTGATCGACAGACGAGGTTATTACCGGTACGGAAATGGCCGAAGATTGCCGACTTGGGTTTCGATGGGTCTTTGTTGTCATATTAATCCTCACGAAAGCAAAGCGAAAAGACAATGACCCGGTGACTGGTCAACTTCACAAACCAATCGACCTGATCCTGATGTCTAAATATGACTCGTAATACTGGATAGCTTTCGTTTTAATCAGGCCACTATATTGTTTGTTTGTTTTTTTGTGTGAGAAATGTCATCTAAATAAATCTATAAAAGAGAAGCCTCTGCCTGTGTGTGTTTGTCTGTGTGCATTTTTTTCTCCCAAACCCTAAAAGATAGACCCCACAAACCATATATATTCTGAAAGGGCATGACCCAGGGAAGGTTTAAGGCACATAACAAATGCGGGTCACTTTCGTCTGTCTGTGTGTGTGTTTGTCCGTGCGCATTTTTATCCCAAACCAAAAGAGATAGACCCCACAAACCGTATATATTCTGAAAGGGCATGAACCAGGGAAGGTTTTAAGCACATAACAAATGGGGGTCACTTTCTGACCCCTGGCGAAGGCTCTCTGGCCTCCACCTGATACTTTGAAATACATACATT
>JAVFBY010417377.1:0-23198 GCA_034781015.1 Tonicella lineata
AGTGACAATAGAATAGCAGGGAGCTTATCTTTGATCTGATTTTGTCCTCTGAAGCTGTTCTCCAAATGAGAGTTGTTTTTAGCTGCGATGAATTTGGGATAGGAACCTGAATTGTTTTCCTTGAAACTCCCTTGCAATGTTTTGTTATTCAAGGTGATGAATTCATTAACTGTGATTTAAGCATTCATTTTCTCTTTTTCTACACTATTCAATATTGTTTGGTTCCTACCATTTCCACCGGCCCCTTGATCATGAATGCTACATATAGGGTTCCTATCAGACTCCAGACAAGCTCGAATAAGTCGATTAAGTTTCTGTTCCATCTCCGCATCACCTCTCTGTACGGCTCCAAAGTCCAGATCTGATTGATTGTCTCCCTGTACTTGTATGGATGACGCCGCTCCGCCCCCAACTCCGATACGGTACACGGGTCCACCTATTTTCACTACCTCCATACCTACATAAGGAATCATTTATATCAATAATCAGCAATAATATTCTAATGAAGGGCTATACATTAATTTAATGGGAGTGGAAGTATATTTGTTTGTTTGTTTGTTTGTTTGATTGGTGTTTAACGTCGTACTCAGGGGTATTTCACATACATGTATATGACGACGGATTCTCCACTTCTTAGACAATCCTACTTGATATGGTGAAAAACCGGGAAAGAAACCACGCCCGCTATAGCCGAAGTCACCGATGTGACTCCCTCTGTACCTAAGCAGGTCCATTGGGGGGATCGTACCTGTGCGGTACATCGAAGGAGGTTTGGTCGTCACGCCAGTCAGACGCTCTAACCACCAAGCCACGGCGCGGGTCCCGTTCTCATTGGTAGAAAGCAAATCATGTGGTATGCGGCAAATCATACCGAAAGATTTGATGTGCCGTTCAGGGTGCGGTTGTTCAAAACCGAGGTTAGCTCTAATAGCAGATTAAATCACTAAACTACGATAACAGATTTGATATCAACATGGAGTGACGTAATCTTATCAAGGATAAATTTAATGGCACTTTGAGCAAGTGGACGTAGCAGACCTTTTTGATATAAGTATTGACGCTGCTCGATCCTGGGTGGCACACACTTCTATAAACAAAGGTTTTATTCCGAGCTATTATACTCTCCATAACAATAACTTGTCGGATCGTGAGCCTCGAGCCTAAATATACAGCTACGATTTTGATTGGCATAGTAGGAACTTGCACGCAGCCAATTAGGCGGTGCATTATAACAGACTCGGCTGGTCGTATTGTTGATACACAGACCTCTGTAGTGATGAGCATCTTGAAACCGACCTACTTCAGTTGGTGATGTCATTTGCTGCACGTGATACGATCATGTAACAAAAACTTTGTCAAAATGGGGAATTACCCTTCGATAATAAGGGTTAAAACTAAATGCCACCCATCAGGATAATCACTTTTTTTCTAATAACACAGTATCCCTACTTGACTTTCAAAGTTTTAATAAAACATAATTAACCCTTAAAAAAAATTCACTAAATTATAACTAACCCTTAGTCCGAAACCCGGACAAGAAAAAAATTATATATCAGAAAAAAGGGTGAATTTATGGGAGCGCGAACACACGACCGCAAAAAAATGTATTTGAAGCAAGTGGGGTACTATGTTATTCGAAAAAAGTGATTATCCTGATGGGTGGCATTACGTTTAAACCGAAGATAGGGGGCTGTAAATCAGATAGTTCAAGGGTCAAATGAAAAATACGTCACAAATTCCAATGTGTCGTCATAAATATGTGTCAAGTCGGTTTGGACGCCCCTTATTTGATGTAGGCGGGTTGTAGGATTCCATATTTTATTTAATAGTTATTTACTTCGGTATGTCTAAAAAAAAAGAGCTCCCAGATAAAATGTGTACAAGTATTATCTTCTTGTATGATGATTATTCTGGACTGTCTTCTAATCGTGTTAGTAGACGTTCTGTTATTCTTTTAGGTGTGCTTTTGTCAGGTTGTTGTCACTCTTTGACAGGTCGCCATCTTGGGACACTTTACCTCTTTCTTAAAAAATAGTCCCTTAAATTGCCTGTAAGATTTGAACCATGAGAACGATAGTCCCTCATATAAAATAAATGTTTAAGATATAATTTTTAAGATATAATTATAAATCAAGATCATCTTACACACATTTTCTAAATTGTTCCTTGATTCCAAAATCTGGCGAAAAAGATGTCACCATGTAGCCTCAGAGATCTATCTTGATCACGTAGTTCATAGGAGATCCCGCAAGAATCTGCTGTACGTGTCATAACACATTTATTCAGCTAATATAGACAAGTGCTGCAGATGCTTGTGCGAAAAGTTCAGATGACGTCATGTTGGATTTATACAGCTTGAAAGCTCTTGTCTGATTGAATGGATAATATTGTAATAAGAGGATATAAGTAGAGTTATGCCAACTTTACTCAATAATATAGGGCGCGGTTGTATATTGTGGTTATAGATATTCGACCTGACAAGGGTTGTAATGCAGAGTTGCTCAAATAAAATACTTGGATGGCAAATACAGGGTTGCATTTGGATGACTCGTTTGTTGCGTTGCGTCGCGATACAGACAAAAAGACTGACGTCACAATTGGCTGCCTGTATCACCCCGTGACACAACAAAGGAGCCATTCCAGTGCTACCAAGTGTCGAACAGCGTCAAGGTTTAAACCGAAATGGTCTATAAAAGTAATGTTTGTTAAAGGTTAGAGCATTGTGGGAGGCGGGGATCAGACTAAGTCTTAACGTGAATTTTTAAAAAAAAAGTTTGGTAGAGATTAGCACAAGGTTTGCACTACGCCACTGTTGTTAATTTCACGTCTCCGTAACCAATTGATTGATTGATTGATTGGGGTCTAATGCCGTACTCAGGGGTATTTCACCTATATGACGGCGTGCCGGCCACATGGGTGGAGGAAACTACCGTTCACGTCACTGGCAACATTAAAGACGAGACATAAAAAGAGAAGAAAACCCACCCCAGAAAAAACGACACCACAAAAAAACTCTACTACCTGATGCCTCTTAACTCCGAGAGCATCAGAAAGTTCCAGCCCAACGACCCGCCCGCCACAACAGAAGGGCGGTTATAATTCAGGGGGGGGGGGGGGACAAATCCCTTTCGGGAAGGGGCTATAATTCGCTTACCACTCTCAATGAAAACAGAAATTAAATAAAGAAGACCTACATGACAACCTATTAAACTGCACTGTTATATTCAATTTTTTTTATATAACATTTAGATATGTCGGGAACTATTATTAACAATAACAAACAATATAATTTGAAGGAACATTTCGATTGACAAAGCCAAACAGGGCCGACCAGTCAACACGAATAATTTTCTCGCCCACCTGAGGTTGGTCAGCATCACAGTTGTGTGTAGGAAATAGCCGTTTCGTCAAATAACCCTTAGAAAATCTCTGCCCTGAAGTCCAATTTCATCTCTGAACAAATCTTTTGCAGTGTTTTTTCAAGTTGAGGAGGTCCGCAGAAGAAAACACACACTTTTCCCTTAGTCCTGTACAACAGGATGTTCTCAAGCACCTATATGACAGAAAAATATAGATTAACAGATGGCAGCCATCTTCGAAAGCCAAGGGTAAATCGTTTCTATTACCCTTGGCATATTTCATGCCGAGGACGTTATCAGAGTCTATAGCTTCTAGCGTTACCTCGGTCAAGTAAGGGCAGACAATCTAGTACAACGCCCCTGAATTCCCTAACCATTAAATAAGTCATTTCATCTGTGCGGGTTGAGTTGAGAAGTTATGACAGAAAGCAGCACTCGAAATCAACTTCCACAAGATAAAGCGCTTGATTTCTATCGACAGTAATAATGATATCCAGCACATAGTTATTACATTATTTATTGAATCCACGAGATGTTCTAGTACGTGCCGGAACATCAAACAATTAAATTTAAAAGCGATTGCTGTGCACGTGATCGAGGGAGCGTCGCTGATTAGGGCAATCAAAATCGAGCATACATGTATGAGGGAAATAAGGTCATAACATTGAATTGCAGCCTAATGGCGCTTGGTGTCTCTATGTACGTGTATACGTCTAGAGATACCATGTGTCCGGCTGATGATTGTAGCATGACCAAGCAAAGCAAACCAAAGGATGAAACATATGTACAAAATTTGTGGATCACGAATTACTCCCGACACTGAAACAAGTGCGCACTGCAATGCAAACTATGGTGTATACAGCGGAGTGGGTCACGAAGCACTCCACTCTTGGAGTAGTTGGGGTACTACGCCGTTTTAATGCAGTGGAACAATAGCGGAGTACAGTCCGTTATCTCATTAAACAGAGCACTCCGTTAATCCTAACAGAGTATTTCGATTTGTTGAAATGGGTATGGAATAGTGCAATCGAATAACTTAATTAGGTTTTCTGAATACTTTCTGAAGTAATAGCTCTGATATTATGGAATTTATTTTCGCTTTTTTGTGGATTTTTTTATGATCGACAACAAACTTAGCCATTTAAATAAGCCTTGCACACAATGTTGTGATGCGCACAATGTTGTGATGCACACTTGGGATTGATTCGGAGGGTTTAACGCCGTGCTCAGCTTTTGAACAGTAAACATATTGAAACAACTCTGGAGGAACAGTAACCTTAGGTAAGTTTTGTGTATACCCGTCATTTTCTTAGAATCTACGTTATAATTTAACGGAGTTCAGTCCTCTTGGCAATGGTTTACATTTTTTTTAAAAATTATGGTTGGTGATTGTAACAGGTTGTCAAGTTTTATTACACTTAATTGGAAAGATATATACACTGACACTTTCAGGAAGCAATTGGTTTTTAGAGTGAACATTCGTGAATAGCAACGGTATTTTAGTTTTCAGCGGAGTAACCCCTCTGTCTTTAGGGGACTAATCATACAAACGACATAACGGAGTAGACTTCCGTGAATTTTTGCAGACTATTTTCTAGTGTGATTAAAGCAGAACTTTGGGGAATATTATATATGGCTGGAATTCAGGCTGTAAAGTATACATTTGTTGACGTTTAACTACATGCTTTCTTTTTTCATCTTATGTTACAAGTAATGGTTAGAAAATGCGTTTGAGGTGTTTCAGATTGGATAGACCGCTTGGACGAGGCGGTGGGTTTACAGTTTTCTGTGCATTCTTATTTAGGAATGAACAGTAACTACACCGAGCTTCGTGTAACTAGACATCAATTTTAAGAATTGTTCGACACAAATACAGACAAATATCGCTTCACACATTTTATTATTTCAAGTCATGGGAACGTCATTTCATCAAAATATTTTTATTTCATCGAATCTCAGTTCGAGCATTTATTACGGGGTTCTGGCTATCAGTTCATAAAATAGAGCTCACATGTGCGTACTAAAGATTGAAAAATCCCAAATTTCTATTGTGGATTGTTGTTAACTGACATGAATATTGGGTGAAGAAATATCATATAAGCAAGGTGTGACCCTGACATGCACGTTTCGCTAAGAGGAGTTAATTCTCGCACCAATGTACAAACCAGGCCTAGGCAATTTCATGCTAATAGTACACGAAAAACATCAATTGTATTCACTCACATCAAGAGGCTATCGTTTAATACGGAGAAAGAACTTGTAACTGTACATTCCTAAAAAGAATCGACTCTCGTCGATTCTTTTTTAGGAATGTACTGTTATTCGTACTTTCTCCATTACAGAATCTCTCGCGGCGAACAAGAGGTAAATGATGTTTAACGGTCTTATCCCAAAGACGTTGTTTGTATGACAGCACCTATGATGGGAGACAAAAACATTTTATAGTGATGAGAAGGTTCGGAATGTTGGTCCGTCAATAGACTAGGTCTTTAGCATAAGAGGTTGGGAATTACCTTGACGTATTAACTGTTAGGAAGTAATTATCCGTCTATTTGTTCGAAATCTAAAATTACAATCCTTTGCGCTATATATTGACTGATACTTCATCAAATAAACTGGTCAACAAAACGCTGTGTTTGTAATACTCAGTCACCAGGGAGGGCGTTCGGCCATAAGATAGTAGATATGTAGTAATCTCCGTTTCAGAAATAAACTCGTTACCATAAGCCGACTGAGTGAGTGCCTAGGATCCACAAATTGTAATCCTCTAATAAGCGATGTAACGATGACAACACTACAGTGCAAACACATTCAAAGCATAAAACTATGACTTAGCTTGTCCAGTGTCGTATTAGAGTGAATGACGTAAGAATAGGCCTACCTCTCTCCAGTTAGGTCTACCCGGTTGTATCCGGGTTCTTAATCCGCACAGTGGGTCACGTGCTTCTTCTTTGTAACATAATTCGAGGGCCATCTGTAGTGCAGTTGCCCGGATGTCACTGCGGACCAACGCAGACGTAATATAGAGTCTGAGATCTAAGAAATGACCGTCTGGTCCCAACATGTCTTGCTCCTCCTCTAAGTCACTGAGAACTCCCAAGAACCATTCCAAGCAATGAAATGTGCGAGTCACCCAAACAAAGTCAACCTGGCAAAGACAACAGTTTACAAAGCTGAAATAAGCAAAATCAAGAAATTGAAGATTGATTGACTAATAAGGGTTTAACGCCGTAGTCAGGGGTATTTCACCTACATGTATATGACGGCGTGCCAGTCCCATGGGTGGAGGGAACCACCGTTCATGTCACTGGCAATATGAAAGACGAGACAGAAAAAGGATGAAAAAGGCAAAAAATCGACAATACAAAAAACAATCTTCTTTCTGATGTCCCTTAACACCGAGAGCACCAGGGTATCAGTAAGCTTCCGCCCAACCATCCGCAGAAATTGAAGAAATATTGGACATTTCGATATCTATACAATTAACTAGAATCACAATTTGTTTTTAATTGTCTCTCTTGATAAAACCCTTTCGACCCAATATCGATAAACAGAAGGAGCGTTGGACAAGATGTCACGACACCATCATTCAATTTGTCAGGTTTAGCATTCTTATGCAAAATTAACACAGGACACGAATGCGACAGCAGTGTCGTTTAATACAATAATATAACACTATATTTATTATCCAGTGCGAACCGTAAGTAGTGTTATATTGCTTTTCCGAGTGAGTTTGGCTTAGCGTGCTATGACTATCTTGTGTAGATATCGTTCAAATTAAGTGAAATAAAAGTTAGCAAGAGCTCATCTGAGCATGATATACCCGTTGGGGTAAAATGAAATTAATAGTAAGTTTGACGAAATGTAAAAGAATTTGGTTACTTTCTGAGAGAAATCGCTTGAGTGATGACAAGGGAAAAAATGTATGCCAGCACGTACAAACTTAAGGTTTTGACACTAGGTGACGTCGCCTGTAAATACATTCTAAGAGACATTATTCCATATTGGTGATTTTCAAGTTATTGGCCAGAAACCAAATTTAGACTTGCCACCAGGTGGCGCCACCTGTGGGCTGGCATATACTTAAATCAATTCCAAAGTACGTCTTGTCACATGAAACACTCATACCAAGTTTTATTCAAATTTGACAAGAGGGTTTCAAGTTAACATGTACAGAGAATGAGGCAACATCAGGAGGATCAGATGGAGTGGAAAGAGAACGACAAGGCCGAGGAGACGCTGGGCCTGATCATGGTGACTATGTTGTTCAATGTTGTTTAATGTTATGTTCACTCGTCAAACGCCTAACAGACTGATCACAGAAGTGAAATGCAAGCTCTGGTCTAGTCAATGGCACAATACGACCTCATGGCTACTGAGGATCTTGACACAAGCTTTGAACTAGCCGGAAACCTTTTCGGCTGACCGCCAACAACCACGACCTGTTCAAAATGTGCCTCGGTGTCAGTCGAGCTTATCTAGTTAGTAGCTCGTTTCCACAAAGGTACCAAACAATGCGAAAATGGACGAGCCCCCTGACCAGTCCTTTTCGCGTCAAATGACGGGCGTATAAAAACCTGTTACAACGACCAACCAGATTTTCTTCAACCATTGCCACGATTTTCAAGGTTATTATGGTTTCCGAAATTTCAGGAAAAAAATAAGGTTCGTTCTCGGTGATTTCTGAGGGTTTGAAGTGAACCTGTTGTCTGCTTACGTCACATCCAGACATAACTAAAACTATCCTGTACTGTAGGCTGTTCAGACACCTTGTACTGTACATAGATTGTTGTCTGGATGTGACGTCAGTCAGCTTGGAAATAAACTCGGGAGTGCTCGAAATGCCTAAAAAACAGTAACATTTATGTGAAATTGTTGTCTTCTTATTTTTTTCTTTTATTTTTCCCAGAGGGTCAGAAGTGTTGTCTACAACATCTGGGAAAATAAAAGAGGTCAACTAATTCATAACAACTTTTAATTGTAAAGAATATTAAGAGGCAGCTTAAGCTGAAACCTGGTAAACAAGGCTGATGAAAAGTCAAAGGCCAAATATTTTGGGTTTTGACCTCATGACATAAATTTGTACAATACCGTGACACAATCACCTGACTATTATCAATGTTCCGATTGGCCATATGAATGATTTGGCTGAGCTGTCTGCGTACGTCCGCAGCACACAACGAGTTGTTCGCCTCGCATGGCCGGAAATGTCAAAAATATATTGGAACCAAAATCATTTGAGACCCAAAACGCAGCAAAATGTAGGGGTGCTCGAGGTCCGAAGCTCATCTGTTGGTTCGTCTTTGCTACGGGCTTAAGCATCACCTTGCAAATAATAACTTATGTCTTATACGAAAGCTGCTTCCTGATGTGAAACAGATACCGTAAATAAATTAAAACAAACAAATTAACAAAAAATACAGACCTTGCTGGGCACTGTCCCCATATTTTTTGAATTAGGTAGAGTCCACCAGTAGTTACAGTTAGGGCAGATCGATCTTTGGCGCTGCCGACGGAGCATGATACTCTGTAATATACTGGCGAATGGCGTCACACCTATGCCCGCTCCTATCAAAATGGCATGATCTACATCATAAAAGGTGGTTGTTGGAGACCCATATGGACCATCTACTTCCACCTGATAGATGATACAATGAATCCTGAATACCAAGTAAATCTTCAATCGCATTTGTATCCGCATAAGTATCATCTAGTTTTTTAAACAGTCGTATATCTATTTCGAAACATGTCTCAGTTAACAACCTTATTCTAAAATAGTTAAAAGTTAATTTACTCCATATTTTATAGTTAATTTCAATATAGGAAGATATTACTAAAGCTATGGACGTAAAATTAATATCGAGACTATACTTTTTATGTTTTTTTGACGAATACCTGTATAGCACTTATTTTACTGTAATTACCTGTAATGTGAATATAGGAGTTTCGTTAACCTGGGAAATATCTCTTTCAGGTTCTCTTTCAGGTTGGGTTTCTGATAATTCAGCAGCTATCTGGTCGGTAGATCTTATTGTTAGTCGGGATACTGGCGTGTCATGGGCTCGGATAAAGTCCATAAAAGTAGGAATGTCTCGAGGGGTAGAATATGAAGTCAGTGTACTTCTAAGACCGACTGCATCAGTGTTATCGCCTTCAAATGCTGTGTTCGAGTATCCATAGTTTTGAGTAGCTGTCTCGCTGTACCTGTCTCGACCTCGAAAGTTTGCATTGCAATCTCTATCAGACAGATTGGATAACTTCCCTGTAGTGTCGTCTAATCGTCTCGTCCAGGAGTCACCTAAGGCTTTTAATTCTCCCGTCCAGTCACCAACAGCCTTGACATGAAGAGACAGAAAACCTGAAAGAAGAACACAATATTAGGCCCCTCGCCAACTTTCAAGATGTAAAGTATGATTTATAACGAGCTTTGACTGATCGTTGTCTCCAAAGAGAGCTTGTACACTGTATTTTTTCTCTATGTGATAAGAGTAAAAGCCCAAACTTACCAAGAACATAATACGAACTAAGTAGAAAGTAAAACGACATATGGACTTGTTCACTGCGAGACAGTGCGTGTTTCCAAAACTTTAAGACGACCTTACTATAAGTTTATAGTAAATTGTTAACGAGCTCAACATGACCTAACCAGTCAGCATTAAATTAAATCATAATCGACATCGTGAAAGTGGCCGAGAGGCCTAAGAATGACATCTTGTAAGTTAAACTTATATCAGCCGTAAGCGCGTTTACTTGGAATCCTCTGAAACCCCCTTAGCAATATGCGGATTTTAGAACTATGTGCATAAAAGTAATTTACACCTAAAATTGCCCAACAGAGGAAGACGGAATAACTGTCTATAAAGGGTGACCTTTTCCTACGTGTGTTCTTAAACAATTACAAAACCTTGATATATTTATTAAGAGTCAAAACAATAGCGCCAATGTAACCTCACCGTAGTGCGGTGGCTGGTTACTCTAAATGATTAATTGATAATAGTTGGAGCTTTATATTTTGTTATCCAGATTTTCTCTTTTTTGGCAGGTGGCCGCGATCTTTTGAACGTTAAATAAATAGCCTTCCTGTCCATGTAATAGGTAAAACGTTTACTAGTTTTGCTAAAAATGTGGCCAATAGTGTGGACTAAATCGCCGTTTTCTTTTGTTGACTCCCCGTGACATCCTTTTATCCTAAAAATGAAAAGACTTTTTGTCCTTGTTATACAAAATATGGGCATCAAGTTTGAAGAAAACCGAACCAAAAGCTTGAGCTGTTCTCAGAATGTTTTTCCTTTTTGTTAGCTCACGATGACTGACCTTTGATATAGGACATTTTCAATAATAAGGCTTACTGCCTGGCAAAGTTAAACTGTATTCCTAGTTTAATGGCAATACAATCCATAGTTTTGGCTAGGTATTGCGAGGAGATAGTGCACTAATTTGCGAAAAACGATAATCTTACCAGTTTCTTCAGGAGCACTGCTGATAGTGAACGGGTGCCACTCAAATTTGGCCACGGCAGGAATCAAAACAAAGATATAATCCCCGGCACTGAAATTGAAGTATTTTGGTCGTTCCAGTATAACTTCAGACACCTTCAACGGGAAAATATTAAAAACTATTTACAGTTTATACAAGATCCTTTGATGAGAGTACAAACAATAGGAAAGCAGTCAGTGATTGATACATTGTGTCTAGTCATTTTATCAGCGATGGCGTCGCAAAATCAGTGTTGAAGTTGTTCGATCCTGAGTGACGCTAAAATGACATCCTTGTTGCGTCACATCTTGACACAAACAGCACAGACTGACGTTTTTCTTTGCAGTTTTTTCAAAACGAGTCTAACCGGGTTGAAGTCAATTTGCGTGTCTGGTGGAGGCATGTCACATTTTCTTTCTCTGCATTTATAAAAATATATATACGCTTAATTTAATTTGATTGATGTAAAAGTGATATTTGCTTCCCAGAGAAGGAGGAAATTTACACTTTGTTTTCCTTTCCGAAGACACACTTTAGCTAAAAAAATGTTGAAAGTATTTTAGTGGTTGGATTTTTGGCTACCCTGTCTGTATTTTGTCAAGTTCACCACAAAATATAAACTTTTACTTTGATTTTAAAGACAAATAGGAAATCAAAACTTTCAGTTTATGGCAAAAATGGAACGTTCATAACTTAATCTCGGAAAAATACAGAAACTCGTCGATTTTCCTTTTTAAAGAGGTCTAGCCCATTTAGAGGTTAGTGTGCCTTTAACAATACCACCGATTGAGCGTGCGGCGCCCCATTGGTAAATCAGCTGAAGCGTCAAATTACCCCATTAGGGTTTGCTTCACTGATTCATGCGTAAATAGAGGTAAACCATCCAACACCACGCGCCGTTTCTGATGTACCAATATAGCCGCAGCAAACGCCGAAGATGCCTTGATATATGAATTAGCCGTCCTGTCGCCGTAAGAAATCTCCCGCCAAAGACAACTCATTCGGAAAATAAGTACTGCCTCCGTTGGCAAACACAGACACACCAAAAAAGTTCGAAACGCCAAGAGAAAAGCATCCATGTGGGAAGACATCATCACTGCTTGTCTAGAAACCTCATCTAGGAGTGAAGCTTGCTGATAGGATAACATTCTGGCCGTCAGCCAAAATGGCTTACCCTGCCGCAAATCCCCCAAAACATTGTCCAATGTTGCAGCCTTAATCGCCCATACTGAATCATGCACATTATAACTCCTACTTATAGGCGCATCAAACGGGAACGCCCCATTCATCGTTCGTCGAAAAAAACGTTGTTGTTGCTTCGAGATGGCTTCCAGAAGCCAAATCTTGAAATTGCGTCCATATCCCATAGACGCATCAGCCATAGTATTCAACCGATCAATGGATAATAAACAGTACCCTCCAAGTAAAGGAGCTGTACATCAACGCAGGTCGGCATTTCTGTTCAACAACGTAGGTCTGTATTTCTACACACAAAAACCTGTGTGGCATTCCATTTCCATTTCTAAAAGTAGTTCTATACTAACATTTCCTGCATTTGGAAATGTGCTCCTGTACGATAAAACCCGCAATAAACAAAATGTCGACGAGGCACTCTTCAGGAGTCTCGAGAATATCCATTTAGCCAGGTCAAAGTCAGATGATACCTTCAGTTATAGAAGTTTTGTCTTTATTGTTGATTGTTCTTACAGGTTTCTCTCTCGGAAAGCTTTCCGATAGCACAACAAGAGAGTGCGTAAAAAGGGAGAATGTTCACTACCAGGGAGCCGTCTGACCCCACGGTCCCTTCGCCAGAAGGATGAGGACTAACGCTGAAGAACACTACATGTAACTGGTTCCCGATGTGGGCAACTCTACTAGGAACATCAGAACTTGTTAAACGTGGGTACAATTCTGCGGCCATAAAGGTGAGCTTCCGAGTACTGATCTTTGTAGTTAACGATGTCAACATTGAACAGTGCTGTTTAAATATTTGAAGCGTAGATCGACTGTTATCTGTCAGCAGCTCAATGCATCTGAGATTTTGTGATCTACGTCGAAGGCGTACATCGACATAGTGAGCCTTTCTGCATTTTTCAAGGTTAGTGGCGAGTAAATAACAAGATGGCGTAGATCGACACAACCCATTACATCTTGTCCAAAATAAACAGCATGCTCAGCTTGTTGCGAATGCCTTTTTTTTCGAAATCCTTTCGCAAGATCGCGTGCATAGACATCCTGATACGGTGTTTGAGTGAAACAATGTTGCCTTTGTCCAGCGTGTGACGACGGGCTACTAGTCTAATTTCAGACGGAGAGGTAAAATAAATGTTCAAGGAAACCCATACACTGACAAACTCTCAAGTTCCACTTTATTCACCCCCTGATTAGAGATCAAAGCAGAAGTAACTTGACTCACAGTTACCCTACCCCCAGTACAGGCATCGTCTGACCAATTGTCAAATTTGGCTGTCAACAGAGACATACCTTCGGCATCATCTACCGGTGGAAACGAAATCGGCTGCGTTAACGTGGTAGGACGGGCAGAATTGGCTTATTGGGACACAACCGGGAGGAAAAGTCTAGAGTGACAGACTTTAGCGTCGGTACAATCTTAGCGCCTCAAACATTCCCGTGGATTTGTAACGCTAGTACATACCTCTGTATTACACATCGTGGCGCAACAATGAAGTCATTTCAGTGCCACTCAGGTCTCGTCCCTCGTTGGTGGATTTGATAGCCTCCCAGTATGTTCATTCACACTCGGGCAGAAGTGAAATAAGGAATGACTTTTGGCGGGCATGGATGGTCCCATTCTGGACTGAGCTGAGCGTGCGGGTCCAATGTGAGGCGGCGCAGAGACTCTGCGATCCAGAGAAATCGCAATAGCATATCTGAATCACGTCGAGGCATAAAAATTAAGTCATTTCTATGCCACCTTGGTAAGAATAGTCATTGGCGACAAGCTTAAACCAAAATGGTCTATTGGTTTAAATGATTTACCTTTGAATTAACAGAACGGATGCTTTTGATGGCACTGCAGGTTTTATGTTTGCCGCGAATGTGTCTCCATATTTTTTCTAGAATATATAGAGAAGCCGGACCGACCAACCACATCCAGAAACTAGAGGCATGAATGACCAGAACGGCCCACCATATAAGGAATGTCCAATGGCTCCAATAGAACACCTGCGAATAAACATCAGGGTATCATTTTAAATATCTGATCTACATGCCATAGGAACGTAGATTACTTTGCCTGTTTAATCGTCGAAATATGTTTAGAATTTCACGGTTTATTAACAACATTTTTTTTACCAAAGTGATTACCAAACGCTCAACTCTGATCAGTATTTTATTTACATGCCCGCTAAATGGGACACTAATTTAATAAGCAATGGCTTATCACTATGTAATTTCATATGCTAGCCAATAAATATGTACACCAAATAACATAAAGCTTTTTGTTGCATTATGTAGTGCTCCTCTAACATTTAAGTTGCAGTTAAATTGGAATGTTATTGCTAACAATTGCACAAATAAAATAAAAAGATTATATAATTTTAACAATTTTCTGAAATTTTTAAAAAATGTTTTACAAGAGTCTTGTAAAACTTGAGATATCGGAGTGAGTGTTAAGAACAGCAACTCTGTAAAAAGAAGAAAATTGAGTTGAAGCCCCACCTGAAAGTAGCCATTCCGTCTAATACTACCATGTGATGTAATGACTAGTACCAAGAATAAGACGACTAGAACCCAGCCGGTAATACACGCGGATCCATTTACCCAGCCCAGGTCAGCATGCAACGTAAACAGGTACTCCGGCATTGATATGTCAGTCTTGTGGGACAATATTTCTGGCAAAAACAACACAAAAAATTATTCAAATATATATTCTTGGCGGCTTCGGGCTTAACCATAAAATCTAATTTATCCAATTTGCTTTATACGATTAAGTAGCTTAACATGTGCATTGTGGGCAACCCATAAATAACATGTTTGTTCCAGTCGTTCTTCTCGTTCGATACGATTCCGTTTTCAATATGAGCGTAGTTTAGCATGATACATGTATTAAGCTGCATTCTAAATTTGAACCCTCTATCTTAAGCGGTTTGGCTTCTTTCCTGTTCCATCGTCATGAGTGAAAGTTTGACCGACTGACAGACAGACATAGTGAGTTATAGAGCTGCTCAGTACAGCTAAAAATTCAATAAATAAATTGGGTTATCATGGTAATAACATATAGGACAAAGTCCAATTTCGTATCCTTGGAAGTACAAATAAAATTTATTAAAAAATCAGTGAATCCGTAACAACCAAAGGCAAAACTATCGTTTATGGTAAATGTGAAATTCCCTTATAATTCCCAAATTTGTATCTATGAAAGTAAAAAAAAAACAACGTATATACATGGGTGAATCAGTAGTAGCAAAAGGCGCAACTACAGTTGATGGTGAATGTGTTTACCAAGTTTCAAAAAGATAGGCCTTATAGTTTTCCAGTTCTGCTCCATAAACGAAATTCACTTCTGATTATTAAGTCCAACTTTGCATCCATGGAAATAAAAAAAAAATTCAAAATATTGGTGAATCCATAGTTAATGTGCCTACCAAGTTTCTTAAAGATAGTCCTTATAGTTTTTTAGTTCTGCTATGGAAACGAAATTCACTTCCATTTATGATTAATTCCAACTTTGTATCCATAGAAATAAAAATATTAAATAGTGAATTTGTAATATCACAACTACAATAGATGGGAAATATGTCTACCAACTACCAAGATTCATAAAGATAGCATCAAAGGCCTAATAGTTTTTGAGTTCTGTTCCGGAAACGGATTGCAGCCATCTAGACTGATGCTGGCCGGCTGGATGTACCTAAAACAGCCAGACTGACGCTGGTCTTTCCATAATATGACCGATTTTCATCCGGCATATCAAAATTATTTCAGTCTAAACTAAAAGAAAATTATAAAGCCTGATACTGAAGAATATAATTCTCTTGTTGAGGTTTTAAAACGACCAGAGAATTTAGAGTAAGAAAATTTCATCATATAATTCCAACAGAAAGGTCTTCTTTCTAAATTATTTGTCTAATAGGAGAGTTTTGAGTTAGGACGTTAACAGCAACATATATTTATTTGCAAAATGATCTTTTCACTTTAAGACAATGTACATAAAGTAACAGTCCATCAGCGATTTTTTAACATTGGTGAACCGTGATATAAACAATAATGTAGGTTATAAAATAAAACAGCTGAAAGAAATATTTAAATATATTCGCGAATACTAATTGACCTACTATTTGGATTGTAAAATTGATATCCTAATATTCGTTGTTGTTTAAAATTTCAGAATAACTTGATAAATTCACGGTAATTTATATGTCTTTAAACTAAGACCTACCTTTCTACCAAAAATGGTCCCTCCCGTCCAACCCTTCTGCGAACACACTACTGTCTAAACGACGTGCTACAGTTGGAATAAGATGAGGAATTTGGGCGGGAAACCGGACTTCCTCGGAGCACTTTACGAGGAAAAAGGCATTTTCGTAGAAAGGTAGGCCTTAGTTTAAAGACATATAAATTATCGTATATTTATCAAGTTATCATAATATCAATGAAAATATTGCACACATAAAAATTCCCACAAATACCCAAGCATTCATCAAACATACATATTAGTTATTTAAGTTTACTCTCCCTTTAAAGGTGTTCTGTAAAGCTGTAATTTATATGGAAGTATAATATTTGAATTTTGAGGTACATGTTAAAGATAACTTTGTTATATTTCAATTTGCAATACATTTCCATCAATTGTTATTTACAGAAAAGGCATTGTTCAACCGAGCCGCATAGGTGAGGATGGTCGGCCAGTCCCTATTGAACATGTGCTGGAGTTGGGAGAGCGTGCAGACCCTCCTGCTGCCTCAGGTGGTGTGGAAGCCTCAGACTCTGACTGATTTGATTAGGATGTTATGGGGGTGGGACTCAGATTGCTGTATATAATATGTGCATGTGAATACCAGACTACTACTAGTCTACAAGTCCACTCTCCCGAAGATGTGTATTGTCTCAGCTGCTCTGTTATTGTCTCAGATTACACGGAATGGGTGTAAATTAATTAACTGATTGTGAGACCAGTCACTTACTACATGTAGTACAGTTTGCTGAAGTAAACACTGTAAGGAACTCTGCATGTTATCTCAATATATTTTATGTATTTAACCTTCTGCACAAGTTCCTTACTAAAGTTTTCTCCCTTGTTTGAGCACAGGGTAAAGTGGAAAACTCTGATGACAACAGCTGTGCTAAGTTACTATAAAACAGGATTTTAAATGAGGGTCACAATGTTTTGTATATTAAATCATTTTGTTCCTCTGCAGTTTGTTGAAATCACCATGTGTATCGGTTTTATCCATTAAAAATAAAACACAAAGTTTCACAATTTGATAATTATTTTTCAACTGTTCAACTATATCATGCTAAATGAAACATTTCACCTTTATTATTATATTTTACGAAAAGGTAAAATTTGAGTAAAGAGTGAAGATAAAAAAAGACACTTTTGGAATAAGGTTTGATGACCTTGTATGGTGATGGCCTACGTGAACATTGTTGCGTTGGGAGACCCAGACATATTTAATCGTGATATCAATCTGGCTGCCTGTATTACGATTTGACTCTACACGGAAGTGATTCGGTACTATACAGGATTGACACAGCGTCGTTAGCGTCAAAGCTTAAACCAAAATAGTCTATTGAGTTAATATTGCTTATAGAATTTGATCTCCATGTTTTGTCTCAAATGTTACCACAGAGAGGTGATGGTGGCTTTCTTGCTGTCCATGATCTGTCTAACTTCTCTTCATAGCATGCAGGTGGTTTGACCAAAGTTCCTTATGCCTTGGTGCTCTCAGAGTTAAGGGGCGTCAGGAAGTAGATTTTTTTGTGGTTCCTTTTTTTCCCTTTTTCTGTCTTGTCTTTCATGTAGCCAGTGACGTGAATGATGGTTTCCTCCACCCATAGGGCTGGCACGGCGTCATAAAGGCGAAATACCCCTGAGTGGGGCGTTAAACCCCAATCAATCAATCAATCAATCAATCTTCACAGCTCATTGATTCCATGTGAACCTCTTGCTAATCTCTCATTATCCTCTATTTATAGGTAAGGTCAGTATAAATGTATTATAATCATATATTATCTTCGTCTCTCACATATTCTCTTACCTGTATATCTTTCTACCTGTCTAATTAATGTAATTTATTGTACAAAAAGGTTTTTAACATGTATATATGTCCATGATTTATGTTGAGGTTTAAAATGTATCAGCTGCTTTAACACCCTACAGCATTTTTTAGTGTACAGGGTTGAAAGTAAAAATCAACAAAAACTTTAAAATTTCAAAAGTTCAAATTTGAAGGTTCATATTTCACTTACTTTATATAATTGTTCACAAAATGTCTAAACTAAGTTTAAAATGCCCTTTGATATAGGGCGGAAATATTAAAAAAATGTCTTAAATGATGCTAAGATTTTTGTTTTGATCAAATTGTGTTGAAAAACAATTGTATAGTGTTAGAAGGATTTCCCTGAGGGGCTGATTAGACAAAGTCAACATTTTCAAAAAATCTTGAATTTAGTATTTGACTACAGTCAGAAAGTGGTTGTTGCAATCAGGCCGTGTATTTGTTAAACTCATTAAGAAATGTGTGGGACTGAAAGGCAAGTTTACTAGTCATATAGTACAATATTAGTGTTATACAAGACTTTCCAGTTATGACGTTTCGACATCAGAGTAACTTCCCTTTAAGGACACTTTATGGCAAAATGAAGGCAAATTCATTATATTTAACATTGGCCATATATATAAATTATTGCAGATTTTAAAGAAAACTTAAACTAGTCTTCTGCAATGGGACCAGGAAAATTATTTTTGCAAATGAAAAGGCCTTACAACTATATTTTTCTGTAAAAGGACAAATTGCAATGCTATACTACATGTAGTACTTAGTATACAACATACCCCCTTGCTGTAAAGTGACACCATCATTTCACAATGGGAGGTAATTCTGTTGTCGTAAAGTCATAACCCAAACCCCCGTATTCTGAGTGATACAAATGTTCTTGTTTGCTTGGCTTGTGGCAATTTATTATTTTTGTTATAAGGAGTGATAAGTTGACAAAATAGTTAACATTCAGCAGATAAATCAGGGCTCGAAATATTATTGTACAATGTAGGAGCCAATAGGCAAAATTCTTTGAACTTTGGCCCCTAAGCAATGTTGTAGCATTGATAAGTTAAAGAAATGTTTAGGGGACAATCTAAAACTCTGGTAGAATTTAGCCCCTAAAACCCCATTATTTCGACCCCTGTAAATAGATTAAGTAAAAATCAAGTTACTCTTGTATTGTACAAATGTTAATGGATAAGCATTGATGAGTACATTAACTGAATTACAATGTATATTACAAGAAATTGTGTAGAGATGAGGAGTGTCTGTACTGAAATAACATGATACAAATGTTAATTAAGTGGAGACCTGTTAATGTTTCTATGATCCGGTGAAGTTGAAAAGAAAGCAAAACAATCAAATGCTCAAATGATATATGAAGTTTACACTTTCATAACCTGGCCCACTTTCACAAAGTGATGTAAGCTAGGTTAATCTTAAGAACCATGACAACTAGTACTTAGGGTATTCTGTTGCCATGACAGTTGAAATCGACTTAACTAAAGCCTTTAGGAGACTTTGTGAAAGTGGGCCCTCTTCTGTATGTTGAATACGGGGCTTTTGAGGTATAACGTTACGACATCAGAGTAATTTCCCTTTCCGAAATAACGTTGTCTGTTTTTCGGCAAAGGGGGGCAAATTCACGATATTTAACATGGGCGGTATATATTATATTGTAGGTTGTGGAATAAATGATATCGAATTTGGATAAAATGTGTTTATCAATTGGTATGAATATTTTTTTCCAGAAGTTAGCATTTTGCAACTATATTTTCCTGTAAACCGACAACCTGCAATGTTTATGTATAGGCCGTTTGCCCCCCCCTTTGCCGTAAAGTGATAACAAAGGGAGTCACTGTGATGTCTTAACGTGAAAGTCCTGTATTGAGTTAAGTGTCACCCTGTGTCCATTGTCATTAAATCCCAGATTACAGGACAGCACAGTGTATTTATCTCTTGCTTTGGATTGATTAGAAAAAATATATTACTATCATAAAATCAACAGATAGTGGTCTGATCAGTGATTAATTTTCATTTGAAAAAATGAATCCTGTGATGTTACTGATTGGCTTTGTGTTTTCAATTTTTTTAGGAATGATTTTTTCATCCTGAAATGTAATTCAAACCAACATCATCTAAAATAACATGTTCCATACAAAATGATGAAATTGGAAATGATTATTTTAAATTCATTTTTGTTTGTATGTGATTTTTCTTAATTGTGATCTTCATAGATCAATATATAACTTTTTTTAAAATGTGCAATTCTATCTGCAGCTATTAAGGACTTGGTTCTCAATAATAATTAGTGGAATGAAGGAACAAGGGAGGAGATACTGGGTTCGCGGAAAAAAGTACCTTACTGCCTCGCTATGAATAGTACAGTAATTTGTACAGATACGTTTGATTTTAGTTTCCCAATGCATTCAGTATTCTCTCAAATTTGTGTTGGACACACCCTGTATCTTCTGCATATTTAGTAGGTTAATGACACTGTTTAAATAATTGTAACCTATATTGAGGATAAAATCAACCCACTGTCATTACAATGATTTATTTATTATCTGGTTACTGTGGACCACTGTAGAAATAAATGTTGTCAGAATCATCAAAAGTTGTTTTCTCTCCATTTTTAAAAATAATTTATAAGATTTTAACTGCGTTTAGAAGCAGAACGGAACATTAGGTCAAATGGTCACCCAAAGTAAGGTATGTTTCTATTATTACAGAATCACTGGAGTTATACATATTTGTTTCATGAAGCAATAGTTAAAAGCTTTATGTTAGCCCACAAATTTGGGGTGGACTTAAGTGAAAGCATAGATACAACAAACAACTGAAAGCTAAATATTCTTTCAGAAAATCTTGTCAATAAGCTCAACTATCTGGATAAAGCATTGGTAAGCTTCTTACCGACCACACCCCTTTGCTGTTTAAAATATGTGTCATTACAAACTGCGGTGATGTCAAAGTCTTTTAGCATATAAAGATTCTTGCCACACCGTTGTACCCATTGGATTAGAATCCTTAAGACCCATTCCCATGGTCCAATTAGTCGATACGATTGTCGAATAAAACCAGTATCAAATAGGACATGCTCTATTTCTTTCAATGTTAAAATCTTCACGCCACAGCGTAGAATGTGGCATAAAACACCAATAAATCAATCTACATGTATTTCTTTTGTCTAAAGTTGTTACCGTATACGCCCGGATTAGGTGCATGTCTCTTAGTAAGTTGCCATATACACCAGGACTAAGTGCATATCTCTAAGTAAGTTGCCGCATATGCCAGGATTAGGTGCATGTCTCTATGTACATTGTAAGTTGCAGTATACGCCCGGATTAAGTTCATGTCTCTAAGTAATTTGTCGTATATGCAGAATTAAGTGCATATCTCTAAGTAATTTGCCGTATACACCAGGATTAAGTGCATGTCTCTATTAAAGAACATTGTAAGTAGCAGTATACGCCCAGACTAAGTGCATGTCTATAAGTAATTTACTGTATAGGCCCGTTTTATAAAGTGCATGTCTCTATAAAGTAAGTTGCTGTATACGCCCGGGTAAGTGCATATCTCTAAGTAAGTTGCTGTGTCTGCCTGGATTAAGTTCGTCTCTAAGTAATTTGCCGTGTATGCAGAATTAAGTGCATATCTCTAAGTAATTTGCCGTATACAACAGGATTAAGTGCATGTTTCAAGCAATTTGCCGTATACAGTCACACGGTTCAATTTAGCAATAACACGTTACTTTTTGTGTAATACTATTCAGACTGCTACGCAACTGTCGCCCGAATGACGTGCACTACATAATAAGTAACGTTGTCAAGTCGCGGTACTCTCGCATCGCGTTGGTGTGATTTGGGCTTAAGTAAGTTGCCGTATATGCCAGGATTAAGTTCATGTTTCAAGTAACTTGCCGTATACGCTAGGGTTAAGTGCATGTCTATCTAATTTGCCGTATATGCCAGGATTTTAAGTTATTTGTCAGGATTAAGTGCATGTATCAAGTAATTTGCTGTACACGCTAGGATTAAGTGCATGTCTATCTAATTTGCCGTATTTGAGGATTTTAGGATAAAGTGCATGTCTCTAAGTAATTTGCCGTATATGCCAGGACTAGGTGCATGTCTAAATAAGTTGCCTTATACGCCCGGATTAAGTTCATGTCCTGATGAAATGTTCTATGGCCAATTTACCGGCTTAAACAAAAGCTAACCCAGAATTCTTTGCTTGCCGTCACAAAAAATTCCATTGTGACATAACATCATACAACGGTTTAAGGTTAACTGAAAACTGGTCGCCGAGTTTGGATATTATAGTAAATTATAACAAAATATAACCTTTTGAGCCCCTCACCCATACTATTTCCTTAGAAGGGTGCATGAACTATGATGAAATACAATCCCATGTCTTCTGGTTTTAAACAATTTTCACATATCGCCTGTTTCATGTGAATGGACAAAAGTATTTACAAGATATTGATCGCAATCCCAAATCTTCAATAGTGGTAGGCCTAAACTAAAGTCTTTTTTGATCCCCTGGCAACCAAATATGTGTTGATTCGGATGAAATACAAACAACTTGATGTCAAATAGTTTTGCTAAAAACTTCACACGAACTGGAGAAGAAATTGAGGAGGTAGATATATATATTATGTAAACGTTATTTAAAATGAAAGATGCACGTTTCACAGGTTTCAGTATGAAACCGCACTGGATTAGAATTTAATGAAACTAGTTTGCTTTTGAGCTTTTCATAACTAAACATAGTAAATGACTCTAATTTGCTATTCGTGACTTCAGCAGTCCCAGAAAGAAAAGGGCACAAAATCATAAATTTTTGTGTGTAACATCATTATTTGTACCTTAGAAGAAAGATAATAACCCAAACAGATAGAATAAACAAGATCACCACATCTTTCAATGTAGTTTGTCATATTTTATGAAAAAGCTAAAGCATAAGGCCATATTTTGCTCTTTCCAAAATGGACATCCTCAACACACCAACTTTCAACACTTGTAATATAATTTATTTTTTCTCTAATTCAGCAGTTACAAATGCTAAGTTAAAGATCAACATCTGTTTATCATTATTGACTTGTTTTGTTTTGAATTTAGACTGAATATTTAAA
>JAVFBY010417378.1:0-14496 GCA_034781015.1 Tonicella lineata
CATGAGGAAGGCTTCCACAAAAAGTCATTTGTGCATATTGAGAAAACTTGCAACTAGTGTGTATCAGTTTTATTAATAGGAAAGTGTTTGAATTTCACGAAACCGTAATAAATCTTCATACAGAAATTCTGTGGTATAGCCTCTTTAAGTATTAATTAAAAGAAAAAGAGGCTGTCTACTACATGTATATCTATAAATGTACCAATAAAATGAACTGATGGATTTGTCACTAATATTATAGTCATAAGCTATTATATTACATTTATAGCTTCCTCTTCCCATTGGCCTGGCATTTTGTCATTTATAAAGTTATGAAGGTAAAAGTAAACTGAATGACTCTTCTACATTTGTAGCTCAGAAAAAAAAAATGTTTTAATTATTTCCAATATGAATTATTTAAAGAGTGTTTTTTTTGTTCAATGGAAGTATAACCAATGGTATTTATCATTTGATATTGTGACCTACTTTTTGATAGCTTCTAACAGCTGAATTGGTTTGTTGTTCCCTTAGGAAGTTGATTTATTGTGGGGCAGCAGGAGCTTCCTGATGCCATGGTGCTTGCAGAACTAGGGCATTAGGACGCCAATTTGTTTGATGTCCTGTCTCTAGTGCTGCCTGTGACATATTTTTAAAAAGCGTTCTTATCAGGGTTCGTAAGATGGACTGAAAATCTTTTAATAAAGGAATGGAAATTAAAAATTAGTTTTCCAGGCTTTGAAAATTTAATTTACTACAATGTAGAATTAAAACATTTCCAGGCCTTTTTTCAGCTAAAACCTGATGTCAGTCACATACATTTGTCAGTCACATACACATGCAACCATGCAGGCAAAATTAATTTGAATTTCTTGTTAACTTTCAGGTAAAAAAAATATGCATCACCGTACCTATACATGTATACATGTATACTATCATCCATGAAATAAATAGGATTTGTCACAAATGCTTTTAATTTTTGTTTTAATACACCATCCCAATCTTTTTATTCATTTTATGGATACCTTACCCTAACCTTTGAGATATTCATACTGCTACACTTATAAAAGTACACAGTTTATCTTTTGAAAGCGGAGATACATGTAGTCCTAAACAGGGCCTGGACAGTTTTAATTTTGGGCCTGGAAATTGAAATTAAGTTAAGCGCACAAACCCTGTGTTATGTGCATAAATGATATTTTTGTCTAAGGCCTCTTATTTTATTTTCCCTCTAATTTCAGTGAACTAGTCATTGGACAGAGAGATTTTATGGAGAAGGAAGACAAACTGAACACCCCTCTGATCGGCTTTTAACTCTCTAATTACCTGTGACAGATGTGGTGAAACATCAGGAGCTTCTTGTGGCCTGGCTGGTGCTCTCGAAGCCCTAGCTGGTGCTCTCTAAGCCTTTACTGGGGCTCTCTAAGTTCAAGTGTATCAAGAAGCCATACATCCTGTTTTGTTTTCTTGTAACCCACTGGGGTAAAACAGTATGTTTGAGCAGTAAATATATTGACAAAAAACTGGAGGAACAGTAATTCTTTAACAGTACATTTATATAACGTTTCACATTTTTGTTGTGTAGCGTTGATTTGTGGTTTCATTTTTTTTTTCTTTTCCTTTCCTGTCCTTGACATACCGTCTTTTATTTTGATATTGACGTCTAGGTTGGTTAGCGACATTGTAGGATGGCACGCCGTCATATAGGTGAAATACCCCTGAGCAAGGCATTAAACCCCAATCAAACGAACAAACTTGTTTTTTGCCAGTAGTAGGCCTACATGCGATGGTTTTCTTAACCCAAAGGCTTATATCATGAATGGGGTGGCGCTGCAATATTTTGTTGCCAAAGTGAGGCTATCTTTACGTTCTAAATCTCGACGCCAGCACACTATGACGTCATTGCTGGTGCATCACTTGAGACGCTAACATTTGTGACGCAACAATTGAAACGTCATCAGGTTCCTCAAAAGGACAGATCACCTCGTTTTCGTTAAAGATGGCAGTTTCATGATATAGTCATGACCTTTCAGAATATATATGGTTTGTGGGGTCTATCTCGTTTGGTTTGGGAGAAAAATGCACACAGACAGACGCCTCTCTTTTATAGATTTAGATAGACAATGTAGATTGAAGCAATAAATTACAACCACAGATCAACTTAGCATAAAATAGAATTAGTGAAACTCTGAAGTTTTCATATTTGAAAGTTTATATTTCGAGTAGACTATGTAGTCATCTTCAGAAACATTGAGTAGATACATATCAGAGCAGTGTTTATATACACTGGTATACAGTCAAGGATTTGTATATTAATGGACATTGATACTTACAGGCCAGGTATAACAATAGGCTTTGCTTGGTTTATACATGTAGGACTAAGGGAACCATTGTGTAACAATGGGAGAGGGAAGTAGGTTTAAAAAGTAAACTCATACAGATAAACCACATTTGCTGCATTTGTTACTTAAAAATCTAGGTGATTTTAGTTCTATTTGTAAGATGGTTGAGAGTCACATTACAATATAAATACAGATCATTTAGTCATTGTGTATGTCAGGGTGAACAAAATGTATAGTAGAATCTTGAGTGGTGCTAACCTTTTGGCAGCGTCACTCGCGGCTGACAGACCTTAGCCACAACACCCTTAAACAATTCAGACCTACAGAACATTGCCAGTTATTTCACAAAAAAAGAAAATTGAAAAATTATAGAAAATGGCCTAAAAATTCAACATTATTTAAGATAATAAAATGGAAAAAGAGATATTATCAAGTTACATGTATTCTCTATATACTGTTTTGTTAATTATTCTTTTGAAGGTTTGAAAAAAACAGACTATCCCAATTTTTCTACAGGAAGGAAATTTGGTATCTCCTATTCATGAGCATGTACTGAATACATGAAGTGTTTATTTCTTTATGTTGAAATAGCTGTTTGACTGTAATATAGAAATGAAATTTTGGCATATGGTGGTAATTGTAAAACTTCTTATTCTGATTTTGTTCATCTTACCACTTGTTTCTTGGGGTAATTTAAACATGCCTAATCCCCAGAACATTAGTACATTACCAGTATTGTTTACATATAGACAGCGACTTGTTCAATTCACCAGTAGTGATATGTACAACGAAACTACTCAGTATTGTGTGATAAAAATGATGGATTAGAAGATATATAAAGGATTATTCAAATGTTAATTCTTGTTCTATTTAGTATATTGTTTTAATATATATAAAGGATCCTTTAAGTACAATTGTTTTATTATGTAATGCCTGCCTCATTGTTTTAATTATGAATGCATCTAATTAATATCCAGAATTACTCAAGTTATAAAAATTACATATATCATATGGCATTCTTTATTTTGAAAATCCGTTACCGTTATGTTTTGTGTCAATATATAGTTAGGGAGCAGGGGCCAGTTTTACGAAATGCCGTATGGCAAAAAATATTGTTTGATATCTTAGTTGCTATGACGTCCAGCAATGAAAGTATTGTGGGATTATACATTTAGCAACTAAGATATCATACGATATTTGTTCTTGTAAGACATTTCATGAAAGTGGATTTATTCTATGTCTTGTGTCGGGTGATTGACTGGATGTTTCTGGTGCTCTGAGCTAAGGGCATCAAGAAGCTGGCTTGTTGTGATGTCTTGTCTTTGATGTTCTTGTGGTTGGCAGGGCATCAATATACATTGAAGGCGAAATGCCCCTGAGCATAGCATTAACCATCAATCAATCAATCAATCAATCTATTATGCATACCTCCATATAAATATGGTAGTCTCGAGAGAATTGTGTATAAATAAACAAAATTTAAAAAAAGTAGAGTTAATAAATTAAGTTATGGTTTTGTACACTTTGCAAAGAGTAAAAAAGAGTTTAGAATATTGTGAAATGTTGCATTGTTTTTGTGTTGAAAGTGGCATTTACATGAAGTAAGAAATGTCGCATACTTTTATTTATACCACTATTTATGGAAAGTTTTATAGGATTTTCTGTATTTGTTTAAATTATTTAATATATCATAAAGTGATTGAATCTTAATTTTGCAGCTTAATTTGGTGAATTTACAATATTTTCACAGTATTGAATGGCAGATGCGACAACAGATTTTATCGATTGAATTAGAGTTATTGTAATATTGACACATCTACATGTTGTTCATCTTTCATACTTTTATAATAATTTATGTATTCAACATTATGTCCAAATGTGCCTTTTTCTTAATATCTTAAATTCACTGGGAACGAACTATCAATATCAAGTTATGACGTTACAACATCAGAGTGACGTCCCTTTGCAAAATGATGTCACTTTTTGGCAAATTTGCGATATTTATCATGGGCGGTATGTATAATATTGCAGATTATGGAATAAATTACAACGCAGTCGGATGAAATGTGGGGTTTTTTGCAAAAGTTATTATTTTACAACTACATTTATATTTTCCTGTATACCTACAACCTGCAAAGTATTGGCAGTTTGCCCCCCTTTGCCGTAAAGTGACAACAAAGGGACGTTACTCTGATGTCGTAACATCATAACTCGAAAGTCCCGTATTACGATATTCTAATCGAACATGTACATTGTATATATTTGCATCATTTATACATAAGTGCATATCACAAAACCTTTGCCAATCAAGCAGCATGTACATGTATCTCCTGTTATTATGCATGTAAAGATAGCAAAGGTTATTTTTCCGTCCGTATATTGCAAGTACAGTATGAAAGGGTTTTGCACTTTCAAAGCCGTTGGCATAAAATCTTGAAATAAAACTTACAATTATTTATGGCTTGTTTTAGCTTTACTTTTATGATGATCTCATTAGTGACAGAATCCACTCTATTATATCCATTTTATAATAACTTCTGACACATATCAGACTTTTTGTTTCAGACAAGATAGTGCATGAAAAACTGTTTGCATTCCATCTCACGTTACTTGTTATCTGCAGAGCCTAGGTGCATGTGTTGTGATAGCAAATCTCGGGGCCACATGTTTTTCAGCCTAGGAATTATATCAAACAAACAATAGCGCAATGTAAGATGTCAGTTTAAACAAGTTTCTTTATATAGACAAAAAGACAGCAAACTTCGCAATTTATTTTCACTTTAGTCATTTTGTAGCCTACTGCATTTCTATGTTATGAAATTTCAGATGCGAGGCATGGCATCACAAGGGTCTGTGAAGAGTATTTCTGAAAATAAGAAGAGACTGATCTCTTGTGGTTACCTGTTAAATTGTTTTGCATTCTGTCCTGTGGTTTTTATTTCCTCCACATATTGGGCTGGCACTCTGTCTCATGCCAGTGAAATAACCTCAAATATGAGTTTTATCGAGCTATAACTGGCATATATATATGACAATTAATTCTTTTGTTTTCCTCAAATATAGACACCCTCTGAGGTAAGAGCAGTACGGTTTGAGCAGTATCATATTGACAAAACACTGGAGCCTGGTTGAGTTGCTTTACTTTTGAATACACCGTCGTCATATACACTGTAAGTGCAAGTGAAATATCCTCAAGCGTGGTGTTTAACATCAAGCAATCAATCTTAAATGTAATACCTGTTAAGAAAAATAACGTAAAGACAGTTTCAGTATATTTTGATAGATAGGGAATGTTGTAAGTAGTTTATTATCAACAGAGATAAATACAGAATTATGCACATGGTAAAACATTGCAATCAGAAAGAACATAGATTAACACATGATCAAACATAACGCGTGATAAAGTGACGAAAAATGTATTATATTCTGTAAAATAAAACGAAACATAGTATTACAATAAGAACATTATTTAAAATGAACAAAAGCGGGTAAAAGACATAAATAAATATGATATCGCAAAGATAAACAATACAAACAAGTAGTCTAATTTATTAAAATACAAGTAATATCAATCTTAAACCCCAAAAGTGACAGAACAGAATAAAATGCTCGCTCCAGCAATTTACCATTTTCCTGAGGCAATGGGGGATTCGTAATTGTCGACAGGGGAGATTATTTAACCTTAAAGCCTTTTTTATGATGCTGACGGCATTCCAAGGTGGTAAACATTAATACCGTCGGAGTATGAACATCTGACATTTATAAAAGCAGCTTCAATGGTTTAATTATCTCCCTTACCAAGATTAACTAGGTCCGCAATGAAGTTGTCATCAGCCTAGCAACGCTTACAAGGTTGGGCGGTAAGGCAGAGTAGCTCCCGATGATGGGACATTTTAGCTAAGATAAAGGCTATGTTTAACATAGCACAACGGGATTGACCAGTGGCTAAAAAGGGAGATAACTATGCCACTCTTGCATAAGGTAGAACCATCTATGTCATTGACTAACAATTAATAGTACCAGTATTCAATAATATTCATATTATGACATACATGTACTTATCTCCCTTGTTTTCCACTGGTGGTCCCCATTCTTCAATATTAGTCTTAATAGACCCTTTTGGTTAAACCTTCACACCGATGATGCTTTTCAATCCTAAGTGGTACTGAAATGCCTTTAGTGTTTCGTCACGTCATGATAGAGACCACTAAGTATAAAGTCTGTCTCTCATTCCATTTCCAATCAAGATCGAACCTCGTCATCGAAGGCAAAAGCCTAACTGAAAGAGTGTTGCCAATCATGCCAATGGGTGATCATGATATCTCCAATAGTTATGGAGAGTTACAAGTTGAGATTCTGTAGTTGTGAGTCATCTATAACTTTACGTGATGAATTCTTAATGAAAATATATGTAAGAGAAAAAAGGAAATTCGGCTTCAATTTTTCAAATACTATCAACACAAATATTACGTCATAAGAAACTGCTGTAAATACATGTATCAGTTTTGTATACATGTAGCTTACCTGAATAAAAGGTTTACAAAACATGGAAACAAAAATGACAAACTTATTTGTATTTGCTATATCAACAGATATTAAAAAATAGGATTCTTAGGTGGATCAAAGCTATTGGAAATTAAAAAAATGAACATATGCGTTACATTTTTATAAACTTACATTGTTGTTAGCTTATTTATCTGTTCTAATAAAATCACATGAAAATTGTAGAAAATTTTACTAAATCGATATAAACAACAAAGATATGTCATTCAACTCTTTGATTGTGTTGAAAGATAAAAACTTACAAGCTATAACAAAATATTGAAAAAGTAAACATGGATAAAAGCTGTTATACTATAAAAGGAATTGAATTTTATGCCATATTTAAGGATATTTTACAAAAAAAAAGCTTAAACTTAAAGTAAGTCTAAATTGAGCATTTATATACATTTTCATAAAAATTGGCACGCAAAAAAAAAAGCTTTAGGCCACAGTGACTCATAAAAAGCCTCCTGTGAAAATTCTAGTAGCCTTTGGTGCACGAACATCTTTATGTGCACAGATTTACATTGATAGAGGTGCACAAATGGCCTTATGTGCACATACACACAGGCTTGTGTGCACATGTAGTTTTATGTGCACAGGTGTACATGATAGAGGTGCACAAATGGCCTATATGCACATACACACATGTGTGTGTGCACAGATAGTTTTATGTGCACAGATGTACACGACAGGTGCACAAATGGCCTATATGCACTGGTAGCTTTATGTACACAGATGTACACGGACAGGTGCAAAAATGGTCTTGTGTGCACATACACACATGCTTGTGTGCTAAAAAAGGTATAATGGCACAATATAGCCTTACATGTATGTTTATAAATAGATTCATGTACAACTATATATTCCGGTGCACAGACAACACCATGTACAAATAGCTATAGCTTTTGGTGCATGATAGCATCTGACACATGTACACAATTTCTACCAGAGTTGTTGTTCATGCCCCTCTGCTCTGTAAACGGCTCATCATTTCACAAGATTCTTGTACAACATGTTTTAATGATAAAATGCCATGTTTTAAAACTACTTGGTCATTTGTTTTTCATTGGTGCAATCATTCTGCAATCAAATTGTCTTTGAATGGTATAACATTTGTAGAAAAAATTCAATGTTAAGGCTATCTATTTACTTCTGTCATGTTCCCTCCCTGCTATTTTTATGTAATTTATTCAAATATTAGTTCCCGACATACTGAGAGACACAAACGTAAATTCTGGTAGAAATTGATAGATGTATGGACGATGAGGCTAATTTTGAGTAATGGTGAAAATTATGTACATAATTAAAACATGTTTATACATGTAGGAATGTGTTTATGTACAAATTCACTATTTATACATGTATCTCGGTTATGTACATATGTTAAGATTCTAGCATTTGAAGAAAATTTGAATGTCAGAAAATGTTATATATCATCATGAATACCACTGAGGAGGTTAAAATAGTAAAGCATTATGCAACAAGAAAGATAATGAATTCATTTTGACTCAACATTTCAGTTTAAACATCAAATTAGAGAAGTGTTAATTACTTATGATGATGGTTTTGAGAAATAAACAGAAATGTTGAGTCAACATGAGCTTATCTTTTTTTCTAGAAAAGTTTTTTTACGGTTAATTATTATGCCTATACATGATTGACAGCTGTCAATTAAAATTCACCAGGTCAATTAAAACAAAGAGGGTGGAGCCTCAAGTCAGTTTGTTCATGTTGAAAAATATATCTGATGCAGACAAAAGCCTGGAGTTTATTATAACATTCCTATGTAATTAAATTATTAATTACGCATCATAATTATATAATAATCCGCGTTTTCAATTAACAGTTACATAATAAATATGATTTTAAATTTCTAAAATATAATACATTTGTTAAATTTGGTTTATACTTTTTGAGTATATATATATATAATAAGATGTAAGCAACACAATACGTTATTATTTTCAAACTTTGAGCACTAGTACCATTTATCTCCACAAAGAACAAAAGAAGAGAGCTTTTTATTTGATATTTATACTTTATAAATGACACAAAAATTCATTATGCACATAATTATATTCTTAGAGTATCATAATTGTACATGCACATGCTATGTATACACTTGTAATTCATATATCTATATCGGTCTAATACGATTGCAATGTGATTGAACAAAAGTTGAAACCTTGTTGACCAAACAACAAGTTTTCAGCTGGAATATATAGAAAGAATGCATGATTTGGATCAGATCCCAAGTAAGTTAATTAAGTCTAATTTATCATATAAGTCATAAGACCTGTTCACACAGCCAAAATAAAACCGACTTAAATATAACCTGATTTGAAGTTGAAAGCTGGTTTAGTTTCAAGAACATTCACATGACAACCGTCTAAACTGGCTCAAAGTTGGTCCAGAAGTTAATCTTGTTTCATTTCAGCTAGGTCATTGCGATTGATTGAAACTGTTTTGAAGTATATAAAGCGGATTACGTTAAACTAGCTTAAGTCCACCTGATGATCACACTTAAACCAGCTTTAAGCTACTTTGGCATTAAAACCACTATGGATTACCTTGAACCAGCTTAAGTCCACCTGATGATCACACTTAACCCAGCTTTAAGCTACTTTGGCATTTAAACCACTTTAAATGTTGCCGTGTGAATGAGCCTATATTCAGGGATTATCCTAAAGGTTAAAAGGCCCTTTCAGATTTATGCTATGGCGCCGATAATGGTGTTCAATACTGGGTGACACAGAAATGACTTGATGCAGTAATACAGACAGCCAACAGGCTTAACCCATATCTATGTCATCAAATGTTTTGTGCAATGCATTAGGCCATGCACATTTAATTTCTTGTTTCAAATCATTTGGCTTTATGCTTCTTGTTTATAAAATAGAGGCTAGTCGGTCATGTAACATGACGTCAAATAACATATATCTACATGTATATACCGGCGCTCGACATTCTTTCTAATACTGGACCCCTGTTGAGGAACTCAACTAAAGAACTAAAGAGCTCAGAGGCTGCTTGTTAGGGGAATTCCCTTGAGTCCAGATTGGTTTGACTAATCAAAATGCAGAAGAAAAAAGAATCCCATTAAAGTTGTTATTTCAAACTGGACTGTGTGAACAGGCTTAATTCTACATAGTAGTGATGGAGTAATACTATGCAAGCAGGCTCCTAGCTGTTTATTGTGAGAAATCACTTTGTTTTTGTAACCAAAATCTCTTTACACCGTCAGATAAAAAGTGGAATTTTTAACAGATGCAAATTTTGTGCGTCAAATTGCATGAATTTCAATGATTGATAGTGATTGGTTGACTTTGAGTCATGTGATTAATGTCAGCACCGACGAGACATTCACCGAGCTGCCGAAGGCGAGGGAAGCTTTTTAGAAAAGCTGACAAATACAAAACAGGTCATCTTTACATTGTGTCAAATATACAAAAGTAAAAAATTTACTATGACAAATTGTTGTTTCAGCTAAAACAAACTTTGAAGAATAAGTGAGGATATTGTCTACCTACAATTATATTTATAGATGATTAGCACTTCATTTTACTAGTATTTTTCCAAAATAAATTGTATTATTTCAAAAGTTTTAATTTTGTGATAAATCACAAAAAGCAATTTGTTTTAACAGCTCAAACATTTTCAATTATATTTTCAGGTTACATGTAAGTTTGGAATATCTTATTTTATTTCATGTCTACTGGAGATGTTTAAAAGCTTTATTTTACATACATTCATTATATAAACTGTAATGTTAAAAAATGAAACTTCTTTTATTATCGAAGTGAAAACATTTTTATGTTTATTTTATTTAAAAATTAAACTTGAGTATATGGTTGGTCTTTTCTAAATGAACCAACAGATTTTGGCTAGTGTTTTTATCATAAGAAACCAGAATGTCTTGTAGATAATTAAGTTATGATTAAGCTGTATATAAAACAAACCCTACAAAAAATATTACAGGAAAACAACTTTTACAAACAGCTCGCACAGTTTTAAAAAAAAATTAACTGGAGCTTTTTTTTTTTACTTCTGTATCAAAAATTGTAATCATATAGGCTAATGAATTTCACAAGTAATATTTTATGTATCTGATATTCTTTATCGACAAAATTATTAGATGCACAAGTGTTTAGTTGAGTTTTGGGTAGCCTATTATCAGAAGGATAAGTGGAATGGTGTGAACTTGAGCATGGTTTTAAATAGAATACATCACCTGAATAACACAAAAAAAAAATTGCACAAAGAATCTATCTTACAAAATAAAATAATCTTTTAATTCTATTACATTTGCATTTTTCATATTTTCATGTACACGTATTTAATAGTTTGATTGTCTGGTTGATTTACTGAATTACTGTTTTTACAACATTTTATACTACAAAATAATTCAAACTTAAGTTATTTTTTTAATTCACCTTGTTCTTGTTCTGGCATCACATTTAATCTATTTTTTAAATGTACTGCTACATTTCTTATTTGACTTGTAAGTGGGTCAATAATTTATTGAATAAATTTGGTATAGCATTTACTGGAAATAACAGAAGGCTCATATAAGTTTTAATTTTAGGTTTTACTGATCATTTAAATTTAAATTTAAACCCTTCTGGACAATCAGAGTTGAAATACATAACCGGATATCAACATATATAACCTGAACTTCAGGTTCACTATAGTGTAGCCTGTTACAGGTTGAACCTGAACTTCTGGTTCATTACATTGTAGCCTGTTACAGGTAGAAGCTGAACTTCTGGTTTACTATATTATAGCCTGTTTCAGGTAGAACCTGAACTTCTGATTCACTATATTGTACCCTGTTACAGGTATAACCTGAACTTCAGGTTCACTTTTTATATTGTAGCCTGTTACAGGTATAACCTGAACTTCAGGTTCTCAGGTGTTCTATAAATATGAACACTATTTGTAAAAATCAAATATTTTGAATAATATTAACATATATACTGTACTTCACACCCAGTATTTTCCTTATTTGGGTATTAAATTATCTTGGATAGGGCTTGATTCTCGCAGCTTTAAAAAAAATTAGAATCTGTTTTACATGAACATACATGTAGATAAAAGAGTTTTTAAAAAAAAAACACACACAAAAAAATATTTCACAGACATAAACTATAAAGTGCTAGTATGAGGCACTCCAGGAGGCTCCTAATCCTGTTTGTTTTCTTGTAATAGATCATCACATAAGTTTATAGTAAGTATATAGCACTAGGATTGCCACACCTCGATAGTGTGGAGTAAGTAACACAGTCAAGCGATTAAAAACAAGGAATAACTATCTAGGACTGGCTGATCAATTTAATTGTAAATTCTGATATCGGGACCATAATGGCAATGGAACCCAGGGTCTTCATGTGCCAAATTGGGTCAGGATTTATTACTGGTGATTTGATCCTTAAACCACCAGCCCCAGATATCTATCACTTTCAGCTACATTGCACTTCTTCTATACATTCATAATACATGTTTCTATATATACAGTTATAAATAATTGCGTCAACAAATGAGGAGTAGGCCCTATTGTAGGCCTACTGCAAGAAATACTATTATAAACAAGCTAGTCTATAATTAAAACATTAGCTAACAAAACCAAATTAATTAAAGCAAAATGTATTTAAAGCATTTCATTTTTTTATGATTAGAATTGAAATACTAGCTGTTAGAAACAAAAAATGGAAATAATATCCAGTAAGTTTAAGTCATGAAAGTTTGGAATGTTGAATGTCTTTTGAATGTAATTTGTCAGAATGTAATTTGTCAGAATACAGGTTTTTTTGTACAATATATAGAACAATTAAAGACTATCGCAATTTATGATTAAATGCAATGTCACAACAGTATTTATATATATATATTAATATATCTTTTGGTGTCTTAGACCAACAACAACAACATATATTCTAGCTAAAGTAAATTTCTTGCTTTACATCCCCACTTTGGCTCCAGAAAGGGAGATAAATATAGCTAGATTTTTATAATCTCAAATTCTTTTGCTAAATTTAAATAATCTCATTAAAAAATTTGTGCTAAATTTCACATAAATCATCATGATTTGAGTTTGTTTGTTCGTTTAACATTTAATGTTGTACTTAAGGTTATTTCACTCGTATGGCGATGCTCCAGCCCTAAAGGAGCCAAATCTCTTTAACCAGTACTAGTTACTACGTACAGAGATCTGAAGATAACAAGAATTCTGCTGAAGAATAATGGCAACAAAGCAATGGCAATTAAATTACAAAAAAACCCATATCACATTAGTAAACAATTTACAGTCCAAGATGCATACAACAAACAAGTTAGATTCTTGTTGCCCATTTTATAAGCCTGAAGAACACCAGGGCAACATAAGTTCATAAAGAGAAAACTTAATTTACCACTGTAAGCCTATGTGTAACTAAATGTTTTAAAAGCACTGTCTCATAAATCAAAATAAATTTCATGACAGCCTTTTGTCCCCAGAATCTAGTTTAGGCCTAACAGTTCACTCATGAAGCTAAATCATAGGCCTACAGAAGCATTAGTTCTATACAGTGTGTCTACACCCACCCCTAAGTATTAACTGACAGCTTGTTTAAACCAATACCTGAATTTACTGGAAACTTGTCTAAGCTGACACCTGAGTATACTGACAGATTGTCTAAACCGACACCTTGCTATAGTGACAACTTGTCTTAACTGACAATATTACTTATGATCTGCTTTCTATCTTTTCTGCATTCAAACACATACCGAAACAAAAAATGTCACCAAGTTCTAGGAGGGGTAGTTTAACGCAGGTTTCACTTTATTTCAATTGTAGCCAAATCTTTTAAACTATTACAACGTACAGAGATCTGAAGATAACGAGAATTCTGCCTCAAGATAGCATCATCTTCCAGTTCCACTTCTTGTTCGAGGCGGCTGTGAAGGGCATTATGGGAGGTTCAATAAGTTGCCATTTTTTGGCGCCTACATTTTCCTCGCAAACGCATACTCCACAATACGGAATTTTCTGAACGAGTTCCTGAAAGTTTGTCCGTGAGCGCGGCGTCTTCCCAGTCAACTGACGGGTGCACACGTCTAATGAACCAGCGTGCGCAACAATCAATACGTTCCCTGAAAGAATAAGAAGCATATAGTTTTGCTGTTTGTTTGTTTGATGTTTTATGTTGTAGTCCAGACAATTTCACTTATATGATGGCTATTTATTGCGGTGTTTGAAGATAAACCTTATACAAGAGGTGAGTGTGACTCACTTAATCCCATCGGAAGAACTCTATCAATAAAAGAACGATACAATGGAGTGGCAGAAATATAACTCTAAAGGGAGTGGGAAAGTCATGGGTTCAAATCAGACTCTTTGAGACTGTTTACAATTAAAAGCGCAAAGTTTTATTTGCAAAGTGTCTAAGTCTATGTGAGTGTATTAGAACAAACAGTCACTAAATCAACTGCAACTCCGCTTTGCTATAATTATTATGTATCATTATGTTGCCATGGAAACCAGAAATTTGATTGGAATGACCCTATTTTAATTAGGAATAGAGTTTAGTGTCAGACAAATGTGTTTCCAAAATTTGAAAACCCTGCGTAAAGCGGTATGGTTTTTATTGTGTTCACG
>JAVFBY010417489.1:0-14495 GCA_034781015.1 Tonicella lineata
TACGTACTTTATGGACGCCCCCTAAGGTCTACCTTGCTAATATGAGCAATCAGGATATTTTCAGTGTGAGTTTAGTTGGAAATTCATGTTTCCCAGTGCTCCTTGGGTAGGGCTGTCTCGGTTCACTGAAATTTTTGTTAATTGCGGTTCATAGCTTTCGGTTAAGTTCTTGGTTCAGGACATTGACTTTTTGTTTTGGTTTAGATTAATACTGATAACATGTAAAAAAAAATGGAATGTGTGCAATTCACGCATTTCCAATAACCTGCTACTTGCTATTTATGGGGAGTTACGTACCCAACATAGTCCAGAAAATTTCTCAAAAGCGGTTCTTAATATTTTTAGTTTGTCTTTGTGCTGCATACGGTATACCACCATTTAAATTTCAACAGTATAAAGACATTTTTTTGTATCATTGCTACAGCTTTGTTTGAGAAAGTTTTTTCCATATGTTTGATTATTACAAAAAGTCAAGAAACCGTCCGATTTTAGATTTATAATCAAAAAATAAGTTTATATAAAATACGTTTTTGCATTGACTTCTGAGTGAAATGGGCCTGAAAGAATGAACATCCATAAACACACCCACAATTCCTGGTGTGTTCAGACCCTACACTACCTGATAATATTTGATTAGAGCTATGCTCAGTAACGAATATTCGCATTATATATATGCACACAGAGAAATGTTTCTGACAAGTATACGAGTTTAATAAATAATCTACCATATAGAGCCGAGCATATGTCCAACATCAGGGGCCCACGCAAACAATTCAGTACCCAGCACTTAGACATTACAATAGCCAGTAGTTGGCTATTACATTTCATCATTGAATAAGGTTCAAATTTAAGTCTAGTGCTTTGGCAATTTCATCAACTCCAATATTAGTATACAATGGCTTAGTGCCGTATTTAACTAAAAGAGGTCATTGTGGTCATAACTAATGTACAGCATACAACCACAGTCAAATACAGAGTCAAAAGATTCACAAAGTTTATAGCCAAGATTTAGCTGAAAAAGAAATTGACAAAAATATCAATTAGCTTGTTCAAAGAGTTGTATAAGATTTACTTGTTACATAGAGAGATTTAAATTGAGTGTTCTTCACACAATTCAATATTTTGAAGTCTAGTCTTTTCATATTTAGTTACAAGTTGTCCAGTACATTATACATAAATATATACGACTATGGCGAATTGGGTGTCCTTAGTGGAATTCCATAGCCTACATTGTAATCAAAATTGTATGTTTATATCTCAAATTTACTTTTACTTTTTAGCCACTGCTTTGCTCAACTTAGTCCAGTGTGTGCTATTGTTGGAGGTGTTTTAGGCCAAGAAATCATCAAGGTAAATTATTTGTAGAAACGGGTATGCTATATTTTGATTGTACATGTAACTTCACCCATGCCTGTACATGTGTTGTTGTTGAGAGTTTTTAGTGACCTGGTGCTCTCGCACAAAGCCACTTCATCCAGCTGCTGATGCAAAAATTGTCATTACACAACAACACAATGAGTTTGCCCCATTTCTAGCACATTTTTTTTCTTCAAATGAAAAAAATTAAAAAAAATAAAAAAAATTACTAGGTTATTATGTCACTAATGAGCATGCAAACTTTCCCGGGTGTAGCTCAATCAAAGGGTTTTTGAGAGAACAGAATTGAAAAATAAAATTTTGACTAAAAGTGCAAGAATTGGGGCTATACCCATCCAGCTGTACACTTGCAAAGAACTGAATCAGAACTGGAATTTTTATATAATTCACAAAATGCACTAAGGACACAAAAAAAAAAATGCTCTAATAAAAAAAGAATAATAAGAAAATGAACAATTTCGACCCTCAAAGGGGTAGTCCATCCTTAAAACATAGAATCTCAATGATACAAACTGATTTCTTTTTCAGTACTACCAAAACGTCTTTGTTCAACATGTTACCTTGGAGGTATCCTAATCTATATAATATATCGTCAGATTTAATTGTTTAATTCAGAGGTTTTTTTTACATACTTTATCAGGTTGCATTTTTATACCTTCTGGCTTCCCTTAAATGACAGCCAAATGAAATGTGAAAGAAACCACCATATCCAGGCTCATTCAGAAGACAACATTTAAACTGGTTATTAAAATGGGTTGAAAAGTGGTCTGCAGTGCACCTGGGTGATTTAAACCAGTTTAACTCTTAACATTTAAATTAATTTAAAATTGCTGTCTGAACAGACCTCACTTTGACCAAGTGTATTAAAATGCCCCTGATACAGAAGACATAATGACGTCACAATAGGTAACCATGACATTGTCACATTGCTAAACAAAACCGGGTCATTTTTGACAGTGTGAACAGACAAATTTCTAAACCAGCTTCGAGACACTTTAGGCAATGGTCAACTCAATGATCCAATGCTAACATTTTTAACCAGTTTAACTTTAGAATTAAAACCAGTTGAACTTAAAAACTGGTTATAATTTTGTCCGTCTGAACGGGCCATTCATTTGTATGTCACTGGTGAACAATTAATGTCTTCGGTTACCCTGTCTTGCTTTAACGGATGTCATTTTGCAAAGAAAGTAACTCTGTTACAACTGAAATGTCTTATATTGATTTTTATGCAGTTTGTTTAGATCCATTAGTCCTACAGAATGTATTAAACCAAAAGGGCTTTTGTGTCCTATGTAAACTACTCACGAACAAGGCTACATGTACATATTAACCATGTTATTCTCTTTATAGGCTGTTTCCAAGAAAGACTCCCCTCATAATAACTTCTTTTTCTACAACGGTATCGAAGGCAATGGACTGGTAGATAAAATAACATCATGATTTTCTTGGAAAATAAACATCTGTGCTACATTTCATGCTTAAGCGCAGAATAAAGATCACTTAAGAGTGCTAAAAGTATTTTTAGAAATAAGGACTTTACAATAAGGACATCAATTATCTTGATTGCCAGACTCGCAGGATGGTTTAACCAATTTTGAGAATCCTTCTGTTTGTTGCCAGGCTGGACTGAATATCTTCTTATACTGTTCCACAAATTATTAAAGTATCAATCTAGACTACATGTACATGGAATTCTGCTGAATTGCTGAACTGCATGGTCCTCTGGGTATTTTAAAGGGCAGCATGTTTTGAACATTAACCCTTTCAACCCGGAAGTATTGAATGCTATAACGTCCTCCCCTGGCTCCCCAGTGTGAAAATTACATAATCCTACCTGCAACACGCATACTACCATCCTCATGAACATCAATTTCCACTCAGTTAAAATGAACGTTGTTGTTGTTCAAGACTTCGTCGATATCATTTTCAGAAAAGAAATCACTTTCTGGATCATAATTGCTGTTATTTGTGTCTCTTTCCGAGTAGAAAAATACCATATGCAACGTATCATCGATATTGACACCTCAAACACCGCATTAATGCAGAAAAAATTGTCAAAATCGGCCCAGAAATACTTGAAAAATTGTCAGATTGTCAGAATAACACAGCGTAACAAGAGTTGTGTCTCTTGGGCCTAGTAACTGAAGTTCTCGGCCTGTGTAAACAAAGCCATGTGCTATACCGCAAAAGCGGTACCCAGGGATATAGTTATATAGAAAAGTACCGCAAAAGTGGTACCCCAGGGTTCAAAGGGTTAATACCTTAAGCAATGTTGTTGTTGTACTCTCCATAAGCCGTGGAATAAAAGACAGCACCAATTCGTCTTTAGATATAGCTTCATGTTTCATAAATGAGGCCCACAACGACTGTGTGAAACTTCCCAACATCTGAAAATAATACATACAGTATTATATACAGGTACATGTATTTGCACAACACATCTTTATTTACATTTCAGTATACTTGTTTGGTGGAGGTTTTTGCCGCACCCAATATTATTTCCCTCTGATCAAGCAAATGGGTATCTAGAAACTCCCTTCAACCACATGTCTTTTTAGTGTGCACAATGGATATGCTTGCTTGAAATCAGAAATAAAATAATATTTTAATTACATGTAGCTAATAGATATTTCTCAAAATGACAAGCATAAGTACATGTTGAATTTGCTTACCTCACTTTGTGAACAGTGGGGACAAACTAGATCTGTTTGTTTGATTGGGGCGCTTTTAAAGTTGGTCCAATCATAATACAACATATCAGCCCAATGGGAGTGATTGATTGGGGTTTAACGCCATGCTCAGAGGTATTTCACCTATATGACAGTGTGCCAGTCCAAAGGGTGGAGGAAACCACTGCTCATGAACTGGCAACATAAAAGATGAGACAGAAAAAGGAAAAAAAAGGAGCAAAAAACAACACCACAAAAAAAATCTACTTCCTAATGCCCCTTAACTCCCAGAATAGCAGCGCATCAGGGAGCTCCTGCCCAACCACCCGCTCATTCCAATGGGTGAAGGAAAAGGAAATCATTGGCAACAAACACTGAAATGTGCTAAAAAAATACCCCATTTATACCCACAAAATGATGTAGATTAAGATCACATACCTGGATGGGGAAGAGATTGATGGCTAGAACAGAATGGAGGTATTTCTCAAAATGACAATCCACCCATACATCATGATCAAATTCCTGACAGGGGGTGAGTAATGGCCAGAACAAACTGCTATGTTTTTAACATTGTACTCAAGGGTATTTCACTAACATGTATGACTACAGATTCTCCACTTCTCTGCGCTACTTAAATGTTATTACAGTGGAAAACCGAACCCTGTGATAGCTGTGATATTCTCTTATAGGTGTGCAAGTTCACTGGCGTCATGAACCTGCAGCTGTTACGTAATTCGACCGAGGATCAGCAGTCAAACATACTAACCACTTTAATAGCCACAGAGTGGGCTCTAGAATAAACTGGAGATATTTCTCAAAATGACATGAACAATAAGATCACATACCTGACTGGGGTGTTCAGTGAAGGCCAGAACAGACTGGAGATATTTCTCAAAATGTGGAGGGCGTGAAACTCCTTCAGAACCCTAAATCACAAAAATCATAGTCAACCAAAAAGCAAAGAGAAAAATCCATCACATTAACACCTTACTAGTTTGTTTGTTTGTTTGGTGTTTAACGTCATACTGAAGGATATTTCAAGGATTCTCTACTTCTTATTCTGTACAACTTTAAATAATATGGTGGGAAAAAAAAAGATTGATTGATTGATTGATTAATTGATTGGGGTTTTACGCTGTGCTTAGGGGTATTTCACCTATATGACGGCTTGCCAGCCCAATGGGTGGAGGAAACCACCGTTCACGTCACTTGCAACATAAAAAACGAGACAGAAAAAGGAGAGAAAAAAAAGAAGCAAAAAACGACACCACAAAAAAACAAACTACTCCCTGACGCCCCTTAACTCCGAGAGCACCAGGGCATCAGGTAGCTTCCGCCCAACCACCCGCCAAAAAACAAGAGAAAACACCCGCGTTATGGCCGAAGTCACCCCTGTGACCCACAGATCAGCAGGCATACAAGCTAACCACTGAGCCACGGCGCAGGCACTTACATGTAACACTATACTAAATACTGCTACAACAGACCCTTAAACACTTATTATTTATTTCAGTGACATCAAGCAGCATTTATCTTGTAAGACTGAAAATTCATTTATGTCAAAGTAGCATTAAAATGTCACATCTAATCATAACAAAATTTTCATTCAACTTGCCAAGAACAGATTTACTTGATTTCATTGCTCAACTACTTATTTGTCTCAACAACTATTTTAAGATACAGGTAACTAAGTTTGTTTGATTGTGATTTGAAGGTGTAATTAGGATTGATTGATTGGTTGGTAACTTGAGGTTTAACACAGTCCTCAAGGGTAATTCACCTATATGACCGTGTGCGAGCGCAAGCGGTGGGCCAGGAGGTGACAGCCCTTGACATCAATGGCAAGATGAAAGACATGACAAAGACCAGGACATAACAAATCTGCTTGGCACCAGGACATCAGGAAGCTTTAGCAAACCACCTGCCCATACTTAAGGTTATTCCAGTTATAGAGATATAAGGCTTTTTAAAAAATCAGATGACGTAACAAGAGGATTGTAATCCACAAGACTATATGTATTACACACCTGTAAGCTGTTCATATCAGGAGTCTAGGCTACAAGAAAGGCTTATGCTAAATAGTTATCTGCTGAACTGGTAAAACGATCATTTCTTTGCTTGAGGCTTTAACCTGGTGACATCACCATGGGAAGTTTTTGTTTGTTTGTTTGATTGGTGTTTAACGTAGTACTCAGGGGTATTTCACCTATAGACGATGGATTCTCCACTTCTTAGACAATCCTACTTGATAAGGTGGAAAACCAGGATTGATTGATTGATTGATTGATTGATTGATTGGGGTTGAACGCCGTACTCAGGGGTATTTCACCTATACGACGGCGTGCCAGCCCCATGGGTGGAGGAAACCACCGTTCACGTCACTGGCAACATAAAAGACGAGACAGAAAAAGGGGAAAAAAAGAAGAAAAAACGACAACACATAAAAAACCCTACTTCCTGATGCCCTTTAACTCCGAAAGCACCAGGGCATCAGGAAGCTCCCGCCCAACCGCCCACTGGAAAACCAGGAAGGAAACCACGGAAAAACTACCCCCGCTATAGCCGAAGTCACCTAAGTGACTCCCTCTGTACCTTAGCAGGTCAACTGGGGGAATCAAACCCGTGAGGTACATCGAAGGAGGATCGGTAGTCATGCCAGTCAGATGTTCTAACCACCAAGCCACGGCGCGGGCCCCCCATGGTAAGTAAAGTGTTAAGTAAGACAGGTTACCAGAATCGGACAGGTATGGGACTTTTTTAAAAGGCAGTTTATAGCTTTATGTTTATAAATTCAACCCAAGCCAAACATAAAATCAATTGTGACTTTTAAGTAAATTCACTCACCCAAAGAGCACACAGTTGTTTTCCTATCTCTGTTAAAACCTGACATATTGTTTTCAGGAATAAATAATAATACTCATCTAATGAAAAACTGGCTGCCCTGAAAGGGTAAAGAGACAAAGTAAAATAAAATTAATTTTTATCAACAAATTCCTATTACCATGATTTAAGTTTTGGTTGTTTGTTTGTTTGATTGGTGTTTAACGTCGTACTCAGGGGTATTTCACCTATATGACGACCGGTTTCTCCACTTGATATGGTGGAAAACAGGGAAGGAAACCACGGAAAAACCACCACCGCTATGGTCGAAGTCACCTATGTGACTCCCTCTGTACCTAAGCAGGTCCACTGGGGGAATCGAACCTGTCATGTGCCTGTGCAGCAGTACATTGAAGGAGGATCGGTAGTCACGCCAGTCAGACGCTCTAACCACCAAGCCACAACGCAGGCCCCCTATGACTTAAGTAGTATGCTAATAGATTAAAACAAATTCAATACCGCTGAAATAAAAAATATTCAATTGTGACTTTTAAGTAGCTGCTGCAATGATTAAAATTCAATGAGTACGAGGACAGGGCAAAAATCTATAGGTGCCTAGATAAATGCTTCGATCTTTAACATTTATGATGTCACTGTTTATCCAGGGGTTGACATTTTCAAATAGCCAGTCCACTTGCTTGAACAAGGGGTTTATGTATTCAACTATTTTCATCTCTTATTAAAGATAACAACATGTAAGCACTTATTGTACTTGTTACATGTGACATGTACATTTTAAATTCATTTGTCACTTGTGAAATCCATTTGTCAGGAACAGCTAGACAGGTGATGTTTTGTCACCCGACAGCTCACAATTTAAACTGCAAAGGGAGCTAAACGCTGCTTGATCCCGATAGTTGAAAGCTGATTGACAAAATTTTCTGCCAGACTATTTAAATTTTGAGTTTATAATTTGTTATATCTAGACTTCTACTTACATATAGCCCGCAATGTTGATGAAGTTAACAAAAAGCTTTTGCTTTTTGAGAAAAAATGTATAAATCATGTTACATGTATTCTTTAATAACGCACAAATTTCTACTTTACTGTTTAACTTTCATAAATCACTTGAATTAATATTTCCACAAAATGATGGCACCAGAAATATTGAAATGTTTTGGCAAATTTAACTACAAACATTAAACACATTATATTTTCATAAATGTAGAGAAACAATAGTGAGCATACCGCCATAGGGGTTTAAATGTGGGACCTTTCGATAGAACTGTCAACATCATTACACTCTACATGTACGAGCTGAGCTACAGACATTCATGATACAATGACCCCAGTTTGTGTTTTCATTCATGTTTGACTAAAAGTTTCAGTTTATGAATTAATTGATTGATTTATTAATTAGTGTTTAGTCCATGCTCGGGGCTATTTCACCTGTATGGCAGCATACCAGCCAAACAAGTGGAGGAAACCACCCTGAACATAACAGGCAACATTAAAGACAGGAAAATGACAGGACAAAAAAAAATATCATACCATATCTAAGTCGTTATGACGTCCTGCAATGAAGATATTATGGCGCAATAACAACTATTATATTGTACAACATTTTTGTATGACAACATTCCATGATAGTGGCCTCAGTTTCATGATGTCGATTTATAGCTCTGAGCAGCATACATGTAGCATCAGGAAGCTCTCACCTAACATCTGCTATTAAGAGTATTAAACAAATCCTCTTCCTTCTTTGTTGTTACATTGTTATCTTGCTTCATGTATATATATCTACCCAACTTTGTCTTGCTTAAAATACCCCTGATGATGGTTTAAAACTTAGACCAATTAACCGAAACGTTCAGTCAACATAAGCTTATATGTTTTCATGTCTTTTCCATCGATTGATTGATTGATTGGGGTTTGATGCCGTGCTCAAGGGTATTTCAACTGTATGACGGTGTGCCAGCCCAATGGGTGGAGGAAACCACCCTTGACATCACTGGCAACATAAAAGACGAGACAGGACAAGGACAGCAAAAAACAAGCGTAGAATCGATATACCTGCTAAAGCTCTATCTTAAGCGGTTTGACTTCTATCCTGTTCACGTCATCATGTAAAAAAAAGTGGCATATTCGGACACATCTGTTGCCATGGAAACCTTAAATTTGTTCGGTATGGTCCCATTTTCAATAGGAGTGTAGTTTAGAATCATATTAAGATGCATTCTAAATTTGAAATCTCTATCTTAAGCGGTTTGGCTTCTATCCTGTTAACGTCATCATGAGGGAAAGTTTGACCGACTGACTGACAGACCGAGTGAGTTATAGAACTGCTCTGTCACAGCTTAACCCTTTCAACCCAAAATGTCTCTTTGCGTCTTTGCGCTGTATCATATATTCCCGAAATGTCGCAAAAACGGCTTTTAATGTATGAACATACATTAGCCGCTTTTAAGGGACATTACTCTTGTTATACTTTTGGTTTTAATACCAGTGTGTCCGTTGATGGCATATGTGTTTCTAGGACGATTTTGACAATTTTTTTGGCAGTAACAATTATGCTTCCTGATGTCCCGTAGCTCAAACATGTCAAACAGAACTCACAACAGAAATGTGAAATGTTCTGCATGTTGAAAACTTAATGTTCCTCTAAAAGTAGTCAAAGTGTTCACGGTTCAAAACATACCGTTTTACCCCAGAGGAGCATTTCTTTTAAAAAATGTTCACAAAAAGTTAGCTCTAAGGTGAAATAGCAAACTTTTATATTATATGAAAATATTGTGATTTAAAGTTCAGAGGTTAAATAATTTGAAAATTTGATAACTTACTCTGCAGCTCCTAGAATAGTACTCATAGCATCCTGACTGAACAACACTAACAATGGCTTTCTTTCTTCCACTTGACCCTACAAAGTATAACAAAAACAAAAAAACAATCAGAAAATCAAACAACAGCTATTCGAGTATGGCGTATCCCCACAGGGTTTGCACACCCATGTTGCAACATCCAATCATTTGTTTATGATTTAATAATTTTATCTGCTGTACTGACGAGGTAAAATATATCACAATACTGTAAAGGTCCAGAACGCTGTTAAATAAACAGGCGTGAATCCAAAACATCTTCATGCGCATCCTCACTTCATAATGATGAAATCTGTCAAATATTATTGAAATCCAACTCAAACTTTAGGAGCAGTTGCGTTGACTGGGTGAATATATATTGAAATATATGGCAAAACTGCAAACGGCCCTAACTTTGTTAAATAAACAGCTGTGACTCCAAAAAATCTTCATAATGATGAAATCTGTAAAATATTACTGAAATTCAACTCAAAATTATGGAGGATTTGCAACATAAATATATAGTAAAATATATGGCAAAAATGTAAAAGGGCCATAACTCTGTTAAATAAACGGTCGCAACTCTGAAAAATCTTCATGCGCATCCTCACTTCATAATGATGAAATCTGTAAAATATTACTGAAATTCAACTCAAAATTATGGAGGAGTTGCGTTAACAACGTAAATATATAGCAAAATATATGGCAAAAATGTAAAGGGCCATTACTCTGTTAAATAAACAGTCGCAACTCCGAAAAATCTTCATGCGCATCTTCACTTCAAAATGGTGAAATCTATTAAATATTATTAAAATCAAACTCAAATTTTAGAAGGAGTAGCGTTGACAAGATAGTCAGATAGACAGACGATGCTGATTGCTATATTTTTATCCCCACGCATTATGCCGTGGGGATAAAAATGTTACAAATCATATCTTAAAAGTTCAAAAACATGTCGTCTATACCACCAAATTATCATAAAATTCACCATTAACTGCTGTACAATTTGTTTCATTAACAAATTTGCATTAGTTATGGAGGTTTTTAAAAAATCAGGTGAAGTAGAAAGGATTGTAATCTTTAAAATTCTTCCACTCCTGTCCTGTAAGCTGTTCGTAACAAGAGTCCTAAGCTACAAGAAAAACTTATGCTAAAGAATTACCAGGAAAGTTACGAGAATAGAAAAAATATGGAACTTTTTTAAAAAGGTAGTTTATAGTGTTATATAAACCCCATTTGCGAGACCCTTTAAAGTAAGACTATTTCGTAAAGAATAAACAAATATAGTCAGAATGAGAGATTTAAAACCTACTGGAGAGTAGCTTGGGAAAAGTTTGAAAACTACATCATGTACATGATGTACTATTGATAAGTAATAATAAATAATCCCTGTAAATGTTTTAAAGCATAACGTTTTGCACTGTATTATTAAAGTTTGTTTGTTTGTTTGAGTGAGGTTTAACGCCGTGCTCAGGGGTATTTCACCTTGATGACGACATGTAAGCCCAACGGGTGGAAGAAACCACCCTTGACATCAATGGCAGCATAAAAGACGAAACAGGACAAGAACATGAAAACACAACAAATGTATTTCCTGATGCCCCTTTATAGCATCAGGAAGCCACTGTCCAACCACCTGCCAGTTCCAGGAGAAAACTATAAAGAGTGAAGAAAACTTCCAGTGAATACAGTACAGCGAATTCTAAATATACATGCTGACTGTAAGGTGATCTCACCCTGATCATACCATGAAGTCAGGATGAGTGGACCCTGACAGGACCATGATATCACCCTGACACCACCATCCTAGATTGCTTATCAATACTCAAACCCATATTGCCTGTATCTGCCTTTAACACTGAACGGACCCTGGCCGGACCCTGACAGGACGGTGACGACCCTGGCAGGATGGTGACTGGACCCTGACAGGATAATTGAGCTCAGGGTTGATCATGGTGACAGCTCCAACCGATCAGCATGTTTACTTAGAATCCGGCTGTACTGTGCTTGAATACTGACCTTTCTACTGACAATAAGTAGCAAACATTCAGCAGCATGGACCTGTAGTTTGTTATCGCTTAGCAACAAACACAGAATTTGTAATAAGAGGCCGTTGTTCTCAACAACATGTGACATCGTCACCCAATCCACATAGCCTGACAGACAATGTAACACAGACTTGCAAACTTTACAGTGACTCTCTGCCTCTAGTTGGCGATCTGTATCAGTACTCATCTTCTGAAACACATATATAGGATTGATTGATTGATTGATTGATTGGAGTTTAAGGCCGTGCTCAGGGGTAAATTACCTACATGTATATGATGGCCTCATAAACATTGTAGGATATTACAGTGAGTTTGAATACCGTAAATAATGCTCAAAAGAGTGTTAGAAGTGAAAACAGATGAGACACAAAGAGGTTAGTGGATTATGGATTGACTGATTGATTGATTGGGGTTAAACGCCTTACTCAAGGGTATTTCACCTATATGACGGCATGCAAGCCCCATGTGTGGAGGAAACCACCATTTACGTCACTGGCAACATGAAAGACGAGGCAGAAAAAGGAAAGAAAAAAAGAGCCAAAAAACGACACCACAAAAAAATCTACTTCCTGATGCGAGAGCACCAGGGCATCAGAAGGCTCCCTCCCAACCACCTACATTAGTGGATTATTGAATCCATTCAAACTTCACTGTGTAATATTGTTTCTATCAGTTGTTAATAAAAAAATTGGTCAGCCAAAAAAAATTGCACACCTGACCAGTTCAGAACAGCAAGATGCACATGTCATGAAATAGAAACATGCAAAACATATTGATCTGAAAATACAAAAGTTTATTATTTCATCCCTTTTCTCAGTGAAAAATAAGCTAATTAATCATTTTTGACTAGCATATAGAAGTTGATACTTTTGATATGAAATAAAAAGTTTGGTACCAATTCTTGATATTTGGCAATGTGTCGTTGAAGAAGATCAAGCAGAAATGTAAATAAGTCAGCCATGTTGGAAGTCAGCCCAAGCAATACATCTCGACGTCGCTGATTAGGTAGATTCTGGAAAGCTACCACATCTTCAACCAGTCGTAGCAGGATTGACATAACAATTTCTGTCTGTGTGTCCTGCAAGAAAATCAAAATTTGTAATCATAAGCAAGAAAGAAGCAATTGGATTGATACAATTTATGCCCAAAATTTGTTCACTGAGATTGATTGATTGATTGATTGATTGATTGGAGTTTAACGCCAACTCAGGGGTATTTCACCTATATGACGGCGTGCCAGCCCCATGATGGGTGGAGGAAACCACTGGTCACGTCACAGGCAACATGAAAGATAAGACAAAAAAAAAGAAGAAAAACAAGTAGGACAACACATTAAAAAAAAAACCTACTTCCTGATGCCCTATATTCCGAGAGCATTAGGGCAATAGGATTCAGAAAGTTCCCGCCCAACCACCAGCTGTTTACTGAGAAACCAAAACCATAAACAATAATAATGTGAATAATATGCAATACTGAAATCTTTTTAACCTCTATTTTTCTCATTTTCTCATCTTTTTTTTTAGCAGAAAAACATGTATACATAGATTTTAACAATAATTGCTTACTAATGTATCCTATTTATTAACACATTTAGTTGCCAAATAAATGCAACCTACATTGTACATGCATATGTATATTATTATTTTCAGTTTGACTCTTGAACAGTGATCGTTAAAAAAAAACAAAAAAAGGCCTCAGCAGGGGGCAAAATGATATATATGAAATCTTCCTGGGAAATCAAGTCGCATTCCCAGGACTTGAAATAATAAAATGTGTGAAGCGATATTTGTCTGTATTTGTGTCGTCAATCAATTCTTACAATTGGTGTCTAGTTACATGAAGTTTGGTGAACTAACTGTATATTCCTAAATAACAATGCACAGAAAACTGTACTTTCCTTAAAAATAAAGTACAGTTGAACAAAAGGAATACGTCACAGCTATCATTTAATCATGGTTATAACATGTAAACTTCTGATTCAACTTAATACTTACACCTAGTTGACAGAGACCTGTTAGATCTTTCAATAGAAAGGGCCAAAACTGTGGATACTCTCTCTTCACTATTTCCACAACAATTCGGGCAACACCATCTTTAATATGACTCTGCTCGACAAGAATATTGTCAGTGCCCTGGTGAATAAAATAGTTTTTATTTTAACTTAATTCAACAACTTGTGCTTTGTTGGTTGTTTGATTGGTGTCATTCACAATGGTTGATAAATTGACTGATTGGGGTTGTACTCAGGGGTATTTCACCTATATGACTGCGTGTCAGCCTTATGGGTGGAGCAAACCCACGTTCACGTCACTGGCAACATTTAAGACGAGACAGAAAAAGAAAAAAAAGGAACAAAAAATGACACACAAAAAAAAAATCTACTCCCTGATGCCCCTTAACTCCAAGAGCACCAGGTCTTCAGGAAGCATCCCCCCAACAACCTGCTATTATCGTGGAAAACCAAGAGAAAAAGTCCCTCGCCAAAAGCTCACTCTGAAAAGAAATCAACCTCCCTCCACTTATCTTTGCGAACTTTTTCTTTTCTTTTTACAAACTAAGGTACAGGCATTGAAGTTATTGATCTGAGACAAAAAACTATTATGGCAATCAAATTCACTGTCTTTATTGTTGTTGTAATCATGTGCGTGTAAATATCACAATGAAACCTTGGTGGCCCCATTATTGCCACGAGTTTGATCGAATGCAAGCTCATTTGCTGTCTA
>JAVFBY010417600.1:0-14494 GCA_034781015.1 Tonicella lineata
TTCCTTCTGTCAGATTAAAACTAAGCGGGGTGCCACCAACAATATTATATGACAGTATGTCTGCAGCAAGACGTTTCAAAATATGTGTCCCTTTGTCTGACACCCCACTTCATATTACCGAAAAATGGAATTTAATTTTTTTTTTAAATTCGTATCATTGTATGTACCGCTTTGTTTGACACCGTAAAATGGAATTAATTTTTTTTAAAATTCATATTGAAATTTTTTAAAATTCATATTGAAATTGAATTTTTGATTTTTTCCTACTGTCAATTTAAAACTAAGCGGGGTGTCAGCACGAATATTTTAAGAGGGTAAGTCTACAGCAAGACCAACCTGTATATGTGCCCCTTTGTCTGACTCCTCTTCATATAACCGTAAAATGGAATTTAATAACGTTGCGACATGGTTGTGACGTTAATATGCAACGTTTTGTAGATTGTTAACACTTTTTACAACGTTACTATGAAGTTGCCACAACCGTTGCCCTTTGACGTTTTGACAATGTTAGATAAAAAAACTTTGCGACATGGTTGTACATTGGTAGTATTTTGAACAATGTTATTGTAACGTTGTCACAAAGTGGCTTTCAATGTTGTAATTCAACGTTTTGACAACGTAAAATACACCACGTTATGACGTGGTTTTAGATTGGTAAGTTTATGTACAACATAACTATGACGTTGTCACAGGTTGGTATACAACGTTGGCCTTTAACGTTTTGACAGCGTAAGATAAATAACCTTGCAACACTGTTGTACATTGGTAACATTTTGAACAATGTTTTTGTATCGTTGTCACAACGTGATTTTTAAAATGAGACGTTGTAAAAGACATTGTGCTTAACTTTGTAACCACCGAACTACGTTGTGTATAAGGAAGGTTTTGAACGACATAATTACAACGTTGTCAAAACGTGAAATTAGTCGTTGTATATTAACTTTTTTAACAACATAAACAGAACTATGTTGTGATATAGTTGTAGATAGGTAATCTTTTGAACAACGTAAGTATAATGTTGGCTAAGCGTTAAATGAGACGTTGTAACAACACAAACTAAACTACGTTGTGACAAAGTTATGGATAGGTAATGTTTTGAGCAACATAATAACAACGTTGTCAAAGCGTGAAATGATACGTTGTGGCTTACTTGTGGATAGACATTGTTTTATACAGCCTAACGACCATGTTGTCAAAACGAATATTAATACGTTAGACACGAACGTTGTAACGTGAAGCTAAATTACCTTATGGCATGATTGGGGAAATGTAACGTTACATATAACGAAATTACAACATTGCCAAACGTAAACCTATTTGTTAGATTTAAGCGTTGTTCCTACATAAATTGCATTACGTTATGGCATAGGTGCAAATTAGTAACGTTGTGTACAACGTTATTACAATGTTGTAAAAAAGTGAATTTAAACGTCACACAGACGTTGTAGTAACGTGAAGCTCAACTACGTTTTGTCGTGATTGTTAAACGGTAACAAGGCACATGAAGCAAAAACCATATGGCCAAAGCGTTGGCAAAGACGTTAGCAGTGCATTCGGGCGTGTGTCTAATTTTAGTTGTATTTCTTTCACGTTGTTACGTTAAAACACGTTGTTAAACGCTGTTTTTACATCCAAGCAATATTAAAAAATAAAGTAACTACAAAGTCAATCTGATTAAAATCACATCTATATTAGCTCTCCGATATTGTATTATCGCAATGAAGAACTGAGGACATACTGTAGCAAACAGTGTTCAATGGCGTCAAGTAGAGTGGGGTTTAAGAAAGGTCACCGTTTGAATTGGCCGATGAAAAACCAGATAGCAGGAAGCTGTGGTAAACATAAATGTTTTTAAGCCAGGGCAGTCCCAGAGGAATCCCCGACCCTCTGATTGATCGACCAATCCTCCTCATTTGGTAGGGTATGTCCTCAAATCTACAACGCGACATAATAATACAGTGGAGCTAATAAAGATCTGATTTTAATCAGATTGCTACAAAGTTATACTATTTTTAAGTCGTCATTTAGTCATGTTACATGTTTCTACGTTTTGAAAACGTTATTGTTTCATATCCAGACAACGTCGGAAAATGACATGAATACAACGTTATCTTTCAGTCAGCTTATTACTTATATTTCACATAAATTCACACTATTTCTAAACTTTATTTGTGTTAATCCCCCAATTTCCTATATTTGTTTTGTGTCGTCTCGCATTATATTTTTACTGGTTTAATGCATTTATCTGTAAGAGATCCAAATCGAAATTTCTAACTTGTCTTAGTGGCTGAGTGGAATATCAGGTAAGTGCTTAATGGTATAATAAATGACTTGTTGTAATATTCTTCTCTCATAACAACGTCGTAGAGGTGACAGCAGTATAAGGTGCAAGGTATACTTCACAGGTAAATGTTAATATAGAACTAAAGAGTAATATAAAAAATGTAAAATAAATGGGAAATAACAATGTTCCCGGCAGGGTTCAAGCCCTATTAGTAGCCGTTCAAAAAAATCTTCTTTTTTTTACTTTTCTTCTTTTTCTCCCGCAAAGACATGCCCACCATTTTGCATAGCTCTATATAACAAATTCGTATTTTTTAAAAATTAATTATACTATGGCTGTTGTGGGAAGGTTACAATACAACATTGCATGACAACGTTGTGACAATGTATCTGGGAGTCCTCATAATAACGTGTCTTCCACGAAAAGTGATAACGTAATTACAACGTTGTAGCACGATTGTGGTTTGGTTGTAGACAACGGTTGCAGCAACGGGTCTGGGTCCACAGATTTACGTGTCCTTCAAAAAAAGTGAAAACGTTGTTACAAAGTTGTAGCGCGATTGTGGTTTGGTTGCACAGTGTGGTTGCAGCAACGTATCTGGGAGTCAAGACATTTACGTGTTCTTTACAAAAAAGTGACAATGTTGTCACAACATATTATAAAGTGTGACCTCAGCAAAACGTTGTCGCAACGTAATTTTGCTAGCTGGGTGGGTCCCTGGGAGCAATGAGCATATCTCATATTGCTTGTGAACAACAATTTACAAATGAATACATATTTCAATGGTGTAAATAGAATAAAGTGCAGCAATATTTATCAAACAAGGTGCAAGAAGGGTGGCTGGCAAACTGTGTGTTTTAAATTAGAAAAATTTTAATTGGTCGATAATATTTACATTGACCATGTATTAATGGTAAGTAATACACCACACAGGTTTAGATTTCATTATTTCAATATACATGCAGGGCGTTTTCGGCTTTTGTAATTTAATTTGCCTAATTACTTAATTCACAAAGCTCTTTGTCTTATTTCTTGGTAGTGCCTTAGTGACTGCTGATGAGGTGGGTCGGGGTGGGGCTGATGTTTTTCTGAATTCTACTACCTGCAAACTACATGTATTCTGTGGAACAACATGTTTCTATATAGAATTATTATAGATTATTACGTGTTCATATGTTCTGAGAAGTTTACGGTGAAGATGATATTTATTTTTCTCCCTCAAAATTAAGCATTGTGTTGTATCATATATTATTCTATTTCTCCATTCATATAAACATAGAATATTGTGTTTGCTATGTTCATTGTTATTACATGTGCCTGGGAGTGGCGAGAATATAGGCAAATAGCCTGTTCGCATTTCAATATTCTGTTTGTAATAAACATACGGTTTAAACTAATACAATTATGTCTTCTGAGAATGCATTTGTTGTTGATATGTGGCAGCGAGGGTGGGATGCTGGCAATTATGCAGTTCTGTGTCAGTTTTTAAATATTTGTTTCATGTAAGACTTTTTTCTTTAAACGATAGAAGATCTGAAACAATAATCTATTGACTCTCTAACACCTATACACATTCTGTCTTACTTACACCTCTTCCCATCTGGAATTCATAAATTATTGTACGTAATAGAATAAATCTTGAACTAAAAATATGCCTCATTTTTTAAAATCTTGTTTAGAGGAATTTCAGTAAAAAAATGTTGTTTATACAATCCTTATTAAGCTTTAAAAAACTGCACAACAAAAATTTCGGAGCATATTTTTTTAACAATTAGGACGAATTGAGGCAGAGTATTTTAGCACACACTGTGCTCTTTTCAATTTAACAAATTATATGTATCTACTATGACAGGTTGTCGAGAAATATGCTTTCAAAATGTATAATGTGCCAAAAATATGAACTGCCTGAAAATGCCAATCATACATTTAAGGTTAATTGTAGCAGTTAATCAGTTCCTTCAGCGGGGAGCCTTAATGCCAGATAATCCCTATAATCCTTAGCGCCTGCTAGACAGCCACAATATACTCATAGGAAAACTATATTGTAATCTTAAATTGAACTATTACTAATATGAATGTGATATAATTTTTTAGCCAGTATAAGGGTTAAAAACTACACTTTTATTTTAATGAGAATAATTAAATCGTCCATTTTGAGCCAAGGCGCCCAGCAAGACCTTTTTAAAGACAGAAAAGATACGCTTCCCTGGTAATGACTCATACACGAAGCAAAACATGGCAAACCGTAAAACAAACCAGATATATTTGGAGAGAATACATACATATAAGTTCTAAATTTAGATTCTTATAATACTAAATATGTTGCCTGCCTTGACAATAACAAAGTCTTTTGCGTAGTTTACGGCCCGCGAGATTGTCAAGATAGGATTAATTTTAACAGCAATGGTAAGCATAAACTTTTAAACAAAATATTATCCTATGACGTGCAACATGTGTTATCACGATATAGGTTTTTATGGTCTAAAAGGATGTTTGAAGGTTTGTAGTTTTTTTTACTATATATATTACTATACAGTTCTGTTTACGCCTTGGGGGAAATAAATGAAAAGTTGCGTAACAATCATTTTATGTGGGTTATAACTGCCATTTAAACTCCTATATGTTAATGTATGTTTTTATCATGGGTTTGCTAAAAGCGACCGACCCTTTAACACAGATAACAAAAATTCACGAATCGTGAAGTTATTTCGAAATTCAACGATGAAAAAAAGATTTTTGCAAAAATTATGTTTCATTGGAAATTGTTTGAAGCAGTCCTAATTCAAACCTAACTTCCCAAAAATGTTATATGAAAATGTTAGGAATTAACCCTTTCGAACCGTATTCCGGTTTATCGGGAATATCCTACTTCAATCTCTGCCGAAATCCCGCTTTACCGGGAATCAGGTCCGCACTCTTAAAACCCAAGTTACACTAACTGTAAAACAGCCAATCAGAATAAAGGATTGTATTTAGTACAGAACTGTACTGTATACAAATGTCAGTTTGCAAGCATCGCCATTTTAGCCTTTTTTGGAGTATTTCTTTCGGGGTTTTTTCGACGATGAAGCGTAATTCAAGTACTTCCGGGGACAAAAGACAAAGGCGTGGGTTATTTACCACTAAGGAGATAATCCAGACGTTGGCGGATTCTGCAATGACCTAGATTTCGACCAAACGTACCCATGTGATAATGTAGAGTTTTGAGGTATTTTTGCCATCTAGTTGTCCGTGAAACTCGTTTTATTCGAACATGTATTTTTGGGGCAATCTGCAATTGGAGCCCAGACACAGACAGAAGTTATCACCCCCTGATCAGGGCTTGAGACATACCAAAATGAAAATGGTTTTCTCAACAACTAAAATGATTTTGTGAAAATTTAAAATGAAAACACAAAAAAATACTTGTGCCACATTTCTACCGTGGTAGCATTTATTTACACCGCGGTGTACATCTTCCCATTTTGCTTCTATCCTGGTCAGCAAGTACATGTTACATTTTTCCGTTATAACTTAATATGATTATTCTTTTGTTTGCAAGAATTAGTTTGCTAACAGAAAGGCTGGTTTTGAGATTCGACTGTGAATAGGCGGGCCATAGATGTATTGAATGATTAGCGCTTCATGCGGCGCTGTGTTGTTCTGCAATAGTATCTCCTCGTCTCTGTGCCATATTCTAAGTCATTCATATATTGATGTTTATTGTAACGTATGGCTACCATAATAGTTACAAATGACTCAGTGGAATGACAAAGAAAAAGAAAATACAATGATATATATACATATATTTTTTATAGGCCTTATAATTATGTCTTTAGTAAGGGAACTGCACCCATTTCGCATGCGATAAAGAAGGATATTTATTAAGACGTCACCAATATTTTACGAAAGAGATGGTCGAGGTGTTGCAAACATTTTTTAAAAAAATATGACTTGAAAGTCAGATTGTTTTGTAATAGTTTTTAGGTTATCGGGTAAAGAATTCCATTCTCGCACAGTTGCAGGAAAAATGATTTGCTGAAAACAGCAGTTCTACACGAAAATGTTGTAATATTGTGTTTTGGATCTCTGAGCATATGGGTTCATATCCGCAACCGGAGATGGGAGATTAAGATGGAGACTACTGTTAGTTTCGTCAGTTAAAATCGTATGAAAAGCACATAGTCTATGCATTTCCCTTCGTCCCGAAAGGGTGTAGAAGCCCAACTCGTAGAGTAGAGTGGTAGCAATGATCTTTGTCAAACCAGCAAGGACTCGTAGGAAGTCCTTTCGGGTTGACTCTAAATAATTAACTTGATACTTCTAAACTATTGCTGCGTATTCTAAAGTAGATCTAATAAATGATTTGAAAAAGAGACAACTTTTGGTTGGCTTTCGTAATTAAGCTTTTAATATGGTTATTCCAATTGTGCTATTAAAGAGTAACCCTACATGAGTATGAGTGTCAGATAGGTGAATATCTGCTACAGTAAATTTAACATTAAAAGTAGAAGGTATACTACGTTATGAAAAAGTAAGTTTAGTTGTTAAGGGATTGGAATTGATTTTCCAACATTTAGCCCAGTGCTGGATAATCTTATGTTATTGAGAATATCATTAGGCAGATAAGCTATATATACTAAATACAGTAGGGTCCCCAAGACTGACCCGTGCGGCACTCCTACTGATAAATTGCGAATGTCAGATTTTGACCCACGCAATATCACACGTGGTTTGCGAAAAATTTCAACGAATCGGGGTGTCCGACAAGTGTTTCTTTCTCTGCATTTATAAAAAATAAATATATGGTCCACTTTGGCCTACACACAAAAACTCATTCCCTCAAACTTCTACAGATAAGCCTCTAATCAGATGGTTTAAACAGTAGATGTAGTAATAGTATGTTGCTTTAGCAGAATAAAACCTATCCAGCGTATACAAAATGTTTCGCTTTTCTGAACAAACAACAGACAACAACATCTTACTGAATAAAATGTGTCGTGCGGTGTCGATAGTAGTAAGGGAAGATCAGATCAACTCCTCGTGACTGTTTACCTTTGATGCCTTAACGTAGATCAAAACGTTGAGTGTAAGTTATTATGTACAGGTGGAGGCACAATTAGGCCACTGAGGGAACGCAGAACACACCTGTGCACAATAACATACACTCCTACATTATTACCCCCAAAGGTCAAAGGTAACGGGGAGCTGAGCTGCCACTCAATTTTGGAAAAAATTACTTGACCTAGACAATATTGCATAAGAAATAATTTTGTTAGCAATTTCCTCTTGAAACCCTTCCACACAATATATCACTATGGTAGGAAGAAAAAGGTTTCGGAAAATGCCGAGTCATGCTGACATTAATTACGAACATGTTTTGAACAGGTTTGAAATGTCAAGGTTGTGGGCTCAAGGTGAAGGTCATCAATTATATTTTGCAATATGTTTGTCTTTAATCTAATAATCTAAATTCTCTATAAAGAAACAGAAACTCCTCATACATATATATTATTATATTGTGTTAAAGCAGTACATATTTTAAGAGACGTGGCGTTAAGTTCAAGATCAGTATGGCTAATTGTATAAAAACAGTTGTCAACAATCTTATTGACACATGTCGATTATGAAAATATCTTCAATTAGTTTTATTTTAAGGGTCGAGGGTTCAATGAGCAGGGCACTAGGACTAAATATGTCATCTATCTCATTGTCATATATTATTTTATACCTGGGCCCATTTACATGAAACTTTAAACCCATTTGTATCATAAAATATCCTGAAGACGGTTGTGAGGTCAAGGTCGAGGTTATTACGGCTTTGTTTTTAGGTTAATATTGTCATTATTGCAATAGCTTTAATTCTGAAACGATTTTCATAAAACTTTGACACACATGTCTTTATAAATGTGTCATGAACATGGTCGACTTCCATGGTCATCCGCTCAAAGTCAATGTTACTTTAGCTTTTTTCAGAAAACAAGATAAGTGTCATTTCTCCAATGGCTTTATAATCAAACTGTTTTGTCATATACAACTTTAAACATATGTATCATGGTCTCGGTTTTAATGTCAAGGTCATATTGGATATATGTCGTTAGCGAAACCAAAAATCCAGCAATCTTAAAGCTTTATTTCAAGAGAGATTTATATGCACTTTACACACATATCCATTATGCTAAACAATTTCGACTTCAGACTAGTGAATTTAATTTCCATGTCAATATGGCTGTCGTTATCAAATAAAGTAAACCAACATCCTTATGGCTTAATTTATGCATCTATTTCATAAAACTTGACACATGTGTGTTATAAAAAAATATCTTGAACAAGTTCAACTTTCAGTCTTAATGTGATCTGTGGACGGTAACGTTTGGGGTACATAAAGAAACTCTCGTCTATAAGTAATAAATTAATACATTTAGGGAATTGTCTCTGATTCTCTCTAAATCAAGATATATTTAAAGTGTTACCTTCTAGGAACTAAAGTGAAGTTCAACGTATTTTAAAACAACCAGCTAAGGACATTGTAGGAGAAACATTTCGTGATGGAAATGTCCCGCAGTTCCATTTCCATTTTGTTCTTTACGACATGCGAATTCAACGCGTTGCCGTCACGAAAATGCTCAAGTGACTAAGGAGAAAGTGGGACAGAATAAAAGACGGACAGACAAACGAAACCAATAATTGCAGCCCAAAAGGTTTTACCGTTTGGATCGAAATAAGCAAATAACATATCCAGAAAAAAATGTTTTTAATTTCTATTTAAATTAAATTAATTTGGCCACATACATGTAAGTAAGTGGAAAAATGACAAAAATTCGGCCATTTTGGTTTAAATGCAAATTAGGAATGTTTCCTGAGTTATTTTTTTTTTGTAGAGAAGGGAGGGTTGTTTCGGAGAATTTTAAGAAACAATTTAAAACTAAACAATTTCGCTGCACTTTTGTGAAGGTCAAACCATAGATTGACTGAAATTTTACGTGGGTGTCGACAAGTGATAGTTCCCGAATGATAGGCCGTGGGTTGCCTGGAACTTCTTATGCCCTGGTATTTGAAGGAATTAATACGTAGCGGGTTTGTTATGTTGTCTTGCTGCTTTAATTTGTACAGTTTTTGCACAATCTTTGTGTCCTGTGCTTGTCTTGTATTTGTCTTTGTTTGTTGTCAGTGACAAAACGACACAAAATATTATTTCTCTAAAATGTTCTGATTAAACATTACTAATTAATATAATTAATCGAAATCAATTTAATTCTAAAAGTTGAATTTACATGCTTTTTTTAATGGAATCATTTACAAGACTTGACATTGAGCTGCAAACATACTCTAGTATTGGCTGATAATACTTTTTAGTTGTAAAATGATCAATAATTTATTTTTATTTGTTATTGCTTAATTACATATTTTTATAAATGCAGAGAAAGAAAATGTGACATGCCTCCACCGGGGAATAATTATATATATATAGTATGTTTGTTTTTGGCAATGTAAAATGCAAATGTTAAACATTGTTTGAAGCAATCATTATAATTCAGATGGAATTTTAAGCTGCCTCTTTTCAGGTGAGATACAATACAAGGATGTTTGCGTATTTTAACACCTTTTCTATAAGTAATTGGCTAACAGAACATTCCTGTAACCATCTTTAACAAAACGTTAAGTTATATTTATGTTGAAATGTTGTACAATCATAATGCATTTTATAAGGTTTTAGTTCTGCGGAAATAACGTTCCTATACAACAATATTCAGTAAGCTATACTACATGTGTTTTGGATGTATCTTTAATTTGAAGCGAAATAACACGATTATAAACAGTAGAAGCATTACTAATTTGCAATCGCTTTTTAATATTATGATAACTTCTGAAAGTGCTGTATGTGACCTCCATAATTATGTAACCCCCATATGTGGACAAAAATGCCGTTTGTGACTGGCTCTTTTCCTGAAGGCTACCCGATTTCAATTTCGATCAATAGACTAATTGTCTATCCACACAGTTAATATTAAACTTGCAAAATGTCAATATAGCTTTGTTATAAAATATACTTAAGCAAAACTGATAGACTGTCTGGCTGGGTGTTTTTGGGATAGTTGTCCTTCCTCGAGGGAATTGACCAACTATATATACCTATGGTGTGGAATTCCACAATGTAAAGCACCATATCGGGTCGAAGAAAAATAAAGAGTAAAGTTAACAGGAGATACAAATCAAATAATAGAGCTGTCCCAAACATCTATAGACTAAGACAGTGTTAATCATCTTAATTTTGGAAGCAGAATACACTGCGCAATAAACAAGCCGTGTTTATAAAATAACAGATACTGTTATGTGTACCTAGAGACTATACAAACGTTATAATACAGGTACAGTAGTTCAAATAGGAAGGCGTTGTAGGCATTATCCACTTAGTGGCACCCCACTTAGTTTTAAACTGACAGAAGAAAACATTTCCAAAATCCTATGTTAATACGTTGTTTTTTTTTTAAAACTTAAATTCCATTTTACGGTAATATGAAGGGGGTGTTAGACCAAGCGGCACATATGCAGGTACATCTAGGTGCAGGCTTACTGTCATATAATATTCGTGGTGACACCCCGCTTAGTTTTAAAACTGCATAAAAAAGTAAAATGTTTCATATATATTATTTTAGTCAGATTTTGTTTAAATACATATATTACTTTAAGGTAATGGTTGGTGTTTTACCTCTTTTGTTTCTCTTTATGCCCAAAAGTTTGATATTTGCTGAAAATATATATTAATTCTATCGTTTATCCCTGCTATCGAACCGGGAACTAACTTTAGTCAAATAGGGAACTGGGAACTGGGAACCAACTTCAACTGAACTGGGAACTGGGAAGTAACCGAATAGGGAACCAACTTCAGCCGGGACGGCAAAGGTTTTAATCAAATGCAAAGTAGACGTACTTTCTCACAATCTTTTTCATTAAAAAGCCTTAGATCTAAGTTGTCTTTATTATTGAATGTGAAATATTATCTGTAATGACAAATTTTCTGACAATTTGCATGAATGGTGTGCCGGTACAATACATTAGGCCTACAAGTATGTCATTAAACTGGGACCATTACTGTATTACATACACAAGTCCAACACATTTCACCCCCTGGACTAGCCCACTGTGTTCAACATATACATGATTTTCAGATGACGTCACACGACTACATATTATGCCATTGTCCGCCATTGCAGAGGATACTGGTCATTAGTTAACAATGCTTTGCCTCGCTTGAAACGTTAATCATAATGATGAATAGGCCTACACTCGTTTAGTTTTCGGTAGCCACTTTTGATTTAATGATGGGAATAAGATATTCTATGTTTATGACCCTGTTATCGGCAAGTAAGGGGAAAAAACGAAATAATTAGGGTTGTACTATAGTCTATACACGCTGTGTATCCTCTGCAATGGCGGCACTTTCGGTATTTTTGTAGCTAAGTGCTCGTATACATGGAGATAAGTTGCTCTATACTGTTGCCACAATATAATGGTGAAATACAGAAATAGCATTGAGCAAAAATAATTCTATCAAATAGTTTCACATGCCAGTGTACGTCAATCATTTAATCAAGTAGTTTTTGACAGAGAAATTGGCCATTTAAAATGGGATACTTTTGGCCGTACTGTACGGCCGATAAACCGCCAGGGTATAAAACGCGTTCTAGTTGATTACGAGTACTTCCCCGCTTAATTATAATCGATATAATGTAAATCGCTTATTGGAGTGATACTCTTACTAATTCTTGAAAGATTTCATTTAAATGATTAATTTTTAAGGGAGATATTAGCTTGTAAACAAGGACTGTTTCCTCGTTAATTCTACGTGTCGGCTTCCTTTTTTGGCGCATGCGCAGATCCGTGCAGATCTTTGCTCAGTACGTGCTAGATAGCACTGGATAACATCAGCTACCCTTGATAAATAACTGTCGATTAAGTTGATTTGAGTATATAAATGGCGTATTGGAATCATAATCTATATTATGCACTGAAGATTAGTAAAATTAAAGTAGTTTTTGAAGGAGAAATTGGCCATTAAAAATGGGGTACTTTCGGCCGTACGGCCGATAAAGCGCTGGGATATAAAACGCGTACTAGTTGATTACGAGTACTTCCATGCTTAATTATAGTTGATGAAATGAATTCACTAGCTAAATCGCTTAATGGAGTATTACTCATACTAATTCTTGAAAGATTTGATTAAAATAATACATTTTTAAGGGAGATATTAGCTTGTAAACATGGACTGTTTTCTTGGTAATTTGTCTATTGTGTCTGGCTTTGTGTCCGGTGTGGATAATAGTCTTAATATTAACGATTGAAACGTTTGGCCGGATAGTTCACTTGGTAGAGTGTCGGACTAGTAAGCACAAGATCTCTGATTCGAATCCCACTGATGTCAATGTTTTTTTTTTCTTTCAAGGATTGTTTTTAAACAGGTTTGGTGTGTGGTGTGATGCAATCTCTTCGAATGACGTCCTGGCAAGTATTTATCATAATATCAAATATATAATACACAGTTTTAAAAGGATTTATTCTTAAACAAGAAGGAAAGCTCTTCAGAGACCTGCGGCGGGTGGGGGGGGGGGGGGGCATGATCAAACAACCATTGTTTGATCAACTGAGAACGCCGGGTATGGACGCAACCCCCTGCATACAGGTTACCTCTTTTAGGAAAAGGAGTTGTCTCCCTTCGTAACATTGTCACCACCCCCACCACCTTAACGCACAGCTCTCATAGACCTGCTTAGCTTCGCCGCAGGTAAAATAAACTTTGTTGTTCTTAAAAAATAAACTTTGTAATATTTTAATACGAATTATGCAATTGTTATAGAATCCTCTCAACACTACATTTTTTTTTATAGCATACGTTTCATTTTCACGGATAATTATGTTTTTTATTCTTATAAGTTCATTTAAAAGTAAAAAATAATAAATTAAAGTTTATTTAAATATTTTTCTGCCAATCATATATGTGGTTTATATATTTTATTATACTTTTTTCCCCCAGGGAATCGATGTGGTGTGTGATGTGCTTATATACTTGTATGGATTACGCCCTGGCGAGCATGTTTACATTGTTGGAGAATCCAGACTTGTTTGGTTTGAATCGAGCTTATGTGTTAAATACACTTTGGGTTGGCTTTTAAGATTTGATTAGACCAAGTGTGCATGTTTTTTTTACTGTAATATCTTCGACCCTCAGGAAAAAAATATTTTCATAGATGATTATATTTTCTTTTATTCTTGTAATTTTATTTATTTCATGCTATTTTATAGATATTATTATTAATTGTAATTGACTTTATATTGAGTCGGATTTGACAAAGATCTAACAAGATCTGCACGGATCTGCGCATGCGCCGAAAAAGGAAGCCGGGACGTAGCATTACCTAGAAAACAGTCCATGTTTACAAGCTAATAGCTCCCTTAAAAATGATAATTTTAATCAAATCTTTTAAGAATTAGTAAGAGTAATACTCCATTAAGCGAATTAGCTAGTTTAATTCATTCCATCAACTATAATTAAGCATGAAGTATTCGTAATCAACTAAAACGCGTTTTATATCCCAGGGCCTTATCGGCCGTTCGGCAGAAAGTAGCCAATTTTCAGATGCCAATTTCTCCTTCAAAAACTACTTTAATTTTACTAATCTTCAGTGCATAAGATAGATTTTGATTTCAATGAGCCATTATATACTTAGATCAACTTAATCGACAGTTATTTATCGATGGTAGCTGATGTTATCCAGTATTATCTAGCACGTACCGAGCAAAGATCTGACAAGATCTGCACGGATCTGCGCATGCGCCAAAAAAGGAAGCCGGCACGTAGAATTACCGAGAAAACAGTCCATGTCTTTTACACACTAAGACCCTACCTTTCTACGAAAGATGCCTTTATCCTCATATCCATTAATGGATATGAGGAATTCCTACCGGGTTTCAGAAGGCCAGTCTGATCGGTTATCTCACCCAGGACGAGATACCGATGATACTTCATCCCGAAATATAAGGACTAACCTAAATCGGGATAAAGGAGGTCACTCCAATCGGATGAATCCGGGAGTCTGCACATCCCAGCCGGAATAATTCAGATGCAGTTGACCAGGAGTCTTTGGGATCGGTACATCAGACTGACGAGGACCATATCAGTTATACCGATCTCTTAGACAGGTTGTTCCATCTGTACCCGCAGATGATACAACC
>JAVFBY010417822.1:0-14476 GCA_034781015.1 Tonicella lineata
CCAACAACTAGCTGAAAGATGAATTAAATAATATTAAGATAAGTTGAAATATTACCTTGTCTGACGGAGGAGTGCATCTCTGTATGGGTTGTAGTTTCCATGCCAGAGTTTTCACCCATTTTCAATACTGCCAATCCCTCGCCTTCCATAGGTGGCGCTTCAGCTGCTACAGCTGCTGACCCGCTACTTTCAACAACGATGTTCATATTTTCCATCTCTTCTTCTTCTACAACCATCGTTTGTGTTTGTTCACCGATTTCTCTTTCACTCATAGACAACATGGCTATAGAGCTAGTTTGCTCAACCGGCCTTTGCATCAAGACTTCACCGCCTTGTGTGCTGTACACGATTGTCTCCCCTTTGTCATAGGCGGATTTGGAATGGTATTGATATTCATCAGACTCATATGCCTGATTAGCATATTCTGTACTGTAACCATTCACTGTTAAGAAAAAAAGATATATGTTCATAACTGCAAAAGTCAGACTCCAGTATTTATTAATATTGACCAAAAAAAAAATACTTGTAAATAATTTTGCTAAAGTTTATATTAGCAAACAACAAGATCTGAGGCCGGCTTTTCAACTCAGGGGCCAGTTTCATCAAAATAAAAATGTCCAACGATATGTCGATATCTTAGTTGCTATGACATCCAGCCATGAAAGTATTGAGGCGTCATGGCAACTAAGATATAGTTCTACGATATTTTTTTTGTTTGATTTCCTTATGGCATGAAAGCCAGTTAGAGGACATTGTGTAATAATAGCATCTTATATTCTGTTATTAGTAACAGAGCTTTGAACAATGACAGACCCAGGTCATTTCATACTTGCTTGATTAAAAAAAAAAAAAAATTATAATATCACTTTTTACTAGGATCTTCCTCACAACTTGGGGTAGATCATTCCAACTTTCCAACTTTTTTAGGGTGAATTATCTTTCAAAATATTTAAATTATAGCATTCTGTCCTTCATACCTAACCTTTGTGTATAACATTTCAGACATTTATAGCCATATCAAAGATTACACTGTAGCTTTTGATTAACAGAATGAGAGATTTCATATTTGTACAATGTCAACTCTAGTTTAAAGTAAACCTTGCATTTTGATAATTCTAGCGGTGTTTAACACTGCAAAACTTCCTGTAAATGACTATGTGTTATGAATCATAATAGCTAATCTATCTTTCGATTAATCGGTACTTACTGTCTTTCTCAGACATGTCATCCTCGCTTCCTTCTCTCAAAAAGCGAAACAACAGGTACGTCTTTCTCAAGGGAAGACAAAACAGCAGAATCGTAGCGTTGACCCAGTTTCCAATGGCAACAGCAGCGTCCCTGTAAGGCACAGCGGCCATTGTTGAGACAATCATCCAAACCATCATAATGCCAGCAGTGCAGATTGAAACTCCCAGAATCCATCTGGACTCGTAGTAATTGTTGGCGTTGTACCACGCCAGAACGGCGAAGATGATTGTCAGGAAGACAAGCAAGATTACATAAATAAACGATAAGACAAGAGCAACGTCATAAAATAGTGGCGGTCCACACCACCAGTAGTCATGTGGAACCAAACTGTCGCTCAAAAGGTAAGCTGCGGGTTGGTCCACCAGCAACCACATGACTGGGATAATAATTTGTATAAAGATCAAAAACAAAGCAATAAGAAGTAAGGCTAATGCACTTGTGATGCCCTTGTACTTCTTGGGGTTGGTATCAAACTCTGTGTAGCGCCAGCTATCGGCAGCTTTGACAAGCAAGGCAGCAAAACAAATAGCATAGACGATACCCATAATGAATCTTCTGGCACCACAAACTGCCACACTGGCCGGCAGGAAAAAGGCAAAGTTTATAGCATAGATTCCGATAATACCAATCAAGAGCAGGAAGCCTAAAATTGTTGTTCCACTTTTGACAGGATAGCAGCAGATTAGCAATACGAACAAAACCAAGCAGACCAGAAGTCCTAAAGTCGTCAGCGCTCCCATGACGATTGCCCACACCGGCCAGTCGTAGCGTCTTGTGTAGACAATTGTTCCATTGGAATATTCTGTGGAATCAAGCGCAAAATAATTTCTTGGCAGATCACCTAAGTTTTCAAAAACTCTGGCAGCCTCACTTTGTTGTCCAAAGGCAGCACAGAAACACTTGTTTTTAAGCAGACATTTGGACTCCATTCCATTATAATAAGAAACATCCCCCAGGTTAAGTGCTGATCTCCAGTTACCAAGCTGTTGATAAAAAAAATATATAGAAATTTTCAATATGTTGATTATAGTAAGCATGTAAACTTTAGAAAAGGGAGCACTAGTGTTTACTGCAAGTTATTTAGAGCTATTTTAAACTAGTGATGTTCAAACTAAAAGTGTTGTCCTAAAGAAAATAACAAATCAATTTAAGATACTGGTTATTTTGTTATGGTTCACATTAGGACAAGTTCTTGGCAATGCACTCAAAAGGTGTCCATTTTAGATGAAGGTCGGACTTCTTTCCTAATTTATGAAATTTGGAACAAGTTACAGTTTTACCATAACACCATACTCTTTGCTCTGGCAAAAAGAAATAACACCAAGAAAACAAGTTTACCTCTCTATACTCTAGTCGTCCAACGTCTCCATAGTCTACAAAGTTCACCTGGAAGCCTGTGTTTCCATAACGCATCTGGTTGAAACGGAAAGTAAAGTCTTGTTGATTAGGGACGCTGAGTTTCGTTCCAACATTTTCCCATTTGGCACCTTCAGTGTTTGAAAAAATTGTTGATCGAAATTCATCACCACCACTCTTTATACAATCTGATAATGTATTCTCTGAGCAGCCCTTTACCGCATCATCTAGTCCTTTAGCAAGGATATAGGTGGAAAGAATTGTGTGATAGACGCTGACATCGTGTTGTAGGGTTGTGGAATTCAGAAGTAGATTTGTCTGGCATGGTGACTGATATGTGTCCCGCAGCTCTACAAGAGAATTTGTAAGGTGACAATGGTGAGCATGTTGGTACCATTCCTCAAACCAATCTGGTGGAAGGTTTTTACGATCCGCTGCGTAGCTCAATTCTGCAAAGAAATTTTTGAAACTCTGGACTTGAGGCTGAACGACTTTTAAAGTTATTGCCCCTGCTAAGAAAGCTTCTTGATACTTGATAATATCTGCATCAACTCCCCATGAATCTGTTCCGATTAAAATGAATTTGGTGTTTGGCTGGATAGATTTTAAGCCTGTAATAATTTTAGAAGTTGCAACTTTTGTGGTCAAAAGAACAACAACTCTTGCTCCCTTTTCGCCATATTCCTCCAGTTGCTCAGCAGTAGATATGTAGGTGCCCACTGCAGCATCTTCGTCAATGGACAAGGACTGGGCAATGCAAATTGGATTTTCACCGGCCGACGCATGTTTCATCAACGTTGAATATAAGTTCATCCCATAATGATCAGTCGTGTAAACAGCAGAGATGTAGTTCCATCCCATCTTCCTCAGCAAAGCCAAAATGGCCAAGGCTTGGTCAGACACTGGTGGTTTGGCTCTTAGGAGATAATTATATCGCTCAATGTTCTCTAACATGGGTGACATTGCATCTGGACTGACAGCGGTGATTTTCAGAGGAGACAAAACTCTGTTGGCAGCAAATGTGTTGTCATCACCCAGGGTTATTATGGCTGCAATACTCGACATGTCTATTGTTTTTCCGAGATTGCTAACAGTATGGCAGAGGCCTTTCCCGGAGATTAAACCATACAGATCGGAATCTACGCGGATATTACTGGAACATGTGTCCAGAGCGATTCCATTGATTTTGATCTTACTGCTAAACTCCGGCTGACTATTTACCAGTTTTTCCAACGTGTAATAAAATGCCATGATGTTGTGGAATACGGAATCATGATTCATTTCACCGCAAAGGAATTCGTCATGGGGTTGTGACTTGTGAAGGTCAAAGATGCCAATAATTGTTGCGGTGATCATGTTGGGACCTATTCCAGGTGCATGCTCCATGTAGCGAGTCACAGAATCTCTTAGTTCAGGGCATTCTGTGCACACTCTTGGGCGATCACAACCTCCAGGCCAATCGTTTTGGTAGCTCTTCATCACCAGACCAGTCTGGTTACGAAAAGTCCCAATCTGAAATAACAACACAACAGATTAGATGGTTTTAACAAGGTTTCAGTTTGGTTTGACATTGTAAACAATGCTTATTGAATCAAAAGTAATCAAGCATGTGGGGGAATGTAAGTAGCCTTAAAATGTCAATTGTAGATGTTATGCAGCTAAAAAAATGTCCTGCAACTGACAAAGTTTTTAGCCAAAACAGCAACAATTCACGCTTACCACTTTTGCTTGTTTTTTTTAACTATGAGCTAGCTCTCTTTTCTAGAAAGAGTGGTGTCATGGGCTGGTGTTTGGGTGCAGGCTGCACTGATGACAATTTTACTTCAGCAGAAAAGTTTCAAGTGTTTAGTTATAACAATTGATGCAGAAGTTTATGGACAGGATGGCCCCAAAAAACAACTCCGAATGCATCTGCAAATATCTAGTATGGGTGGCCCATGCATAAACCCTAATTTATCGCATTCACATGCCAATCAACGCTGCCATAACATTTAATGACAGATCGAGAATTACAAATACACAAAAAAATATTAAGAATTCAAGAAGATATTGATGGGTTACTGCAGTGTGGGGAACCAACCCTAGGGACGACACTGCCTTGCTTATCTTAATTTTCCCTTCAAAAATCTTATCCCCAGTTGAAATTATTTCATTACTTTGGAAGAGCTACATTAAGAATGAAAAAAATTTAACTTTCATGTGGCTTTGAAAATAAAAGAAACTGGTTTGACTATTTGACTGCTAGATCAACCCTCATGTTTTTTCCCTCCTTTAGCTACTAAACAATAATATACCAAACCAAAGTCACCTTTTTATAAATATATCCATTCTCATTTGCCTTGGATTCTTCTATACTGTACAGTGAATAGCCTTTATTACCATCTCGACGAGGTGTGAATTCAAATTTACTGTTGGTGTCATCAACAAATGCTGCAGCCTCTGTACCTTCGAGGATTAAATTTGATGTACTACCGGATGAACGGAATGCCTCACAAACCCCAGTATAGTTGGATCCGCAGAGCTTACGTAAAGCATAGTCCACTCCAAAGGCTGTAGCATAGACAGAGTTGACAACATGCAGAACACCCGGATCTTGGACATATTTGGAAGCTTGGACAACAGATTTAAACTGGGTGCTGCAAGCTGGCTTTGTTTGGAACAAACTTCCAAATGGAGGCCTTAAAGAACAGTCTTGAATCTCCTCATAATATTCATCAAACCATGGGTTATCTTGATAATTAGCAGGCGTTTTTGTCGTAAGGTATTTATCAAATTCACTCATGTCTGCCGTCTCGAGGTTTAAGGTGATGGCTCCAAAACTTATGTCCAAAACAGACGGATCCATCCTGAAGTTCAGAGACCACATGATTGTACCCACAAATCGGAACTTTTTTATAGCTTCACTGTTGCGCTTAACAGCCAATAAGAATTCATTTAAATACTCTGTATCGGCAAAGATAACTACAATGTTCGCTAGAGGTTTGTCCAAAAGTGTTGTCACAGCATCATTGGCGCTTTCTCGTGTGATAGTTCCGTTGTCAAGGAAAACCACCCTTTGTGCGACACAGATCCGTCTTTGGGTTGCACGTTCCATAAAAACTTGTGATCCGAGCTTCCCGTAATCCGTTGGTGAATTCAAAACTTGAACATATCTCATATCTTGATGGTCCAAAAATTCTAAAATGGCGTCGGACTGATGATCATCCGAAGGAACAGTACGGAGAAAAAACGGGTAGCGTTCTTTATCTGATAATTCAATACTGGTGGCACCATAGCTCACTTGGGGTATTTCAAGGGAATTCAAAATACGAGCCAAATATTTTGTCCTGTCGCTCTCATACGCAGCTACATAAGCCTTGATATTTTCTGGGTCTACTTCGTAGCCATCTTTTTTCAAAGAATATCTGCCATTGTGAATATTGGATATTTGATACCCAGTCCTTACAGAACTCTCGCAGGAATCCATTCCAATAGCTCCGATAGTTACATCATTAAGTTTACCAGCAAATATCCCCATTTTAGAGTTTACGCGCCGAACGGCAAATTGAAACGCCTCAAGAAGCTGGAAACCATGAAGTGTTTTGACATTTCCACAGGTAAATGGACTGATTGATCTAGTGTGAACATCAAACATACCTGCAAAAATACAATGGAACTTTTAAAGAATCTACTGGTTTCACTATTATTTTTTTTATTTTTTTTGTATTCCTTCCCCGTTTAAAATACATTAGGAATTGTTTTAGACTAAAACACCCCAAAAGTCGTAATTCAACTCCAGGTAAGAAAGTGTTTGACAAGAAAGAGTATTTCACTTATATGACGATTTTGCATTGTCGCTGTTTGGTGGAAAATCAATAAGAAATGTCCGGAAAACTACCAAGTGGTCACCATTGTCCAATGAAAAACTTCCTTAAAACATGGGAAGGGTGATCAGCAGTCCAAAGCACAACCATCTGAACCATGGTGTAACCCTCAAGCAGTACAGATTGATTGATTTATTGATTGGGGTTTAACGCTGACTCAGGGGTATTTCACCTAAAAGACAGCCCCCTGGGTGGAGGAAACCCCCGTTCACGTCACTGGCAAAATGAAAAACAAGACAGGAAAAGGGAAAAAAAGGAGCAAAAAACAACACCACAAAAAAATCAACTTCCTGATGCCCCTTAACTCTGAGGCGAGAGCACCAGGGCATCAGGAAGTTCCCGCCCAACCACACACTCAAGCAGTACAGTATGATACAGTTAAATGAGCTGATCTGCATGAATTTATGTATGAATTAAATTACCCGATATAATTCGGCCAGATTGCATGAGTCCCATTTTGTAAATGTTTGTGAAAGCGGATAAACTTTTACAAAAATTCTAAACCAGAAACCCTAAATTCCTGAAAGTTGCTTTATTTCTTTATTTGTCAGAGTTTAAACTCCATACTTGAGGTTATTTCACTCATTGGGGAAAGAAACCACCATCATAAAGGCATGTTGCACTGAGCAGAACTTGGTGCAATATAAAGACAGTGTGGAGATTACTGTAAAAAATTAGATGGTCATTTTAGGTACAGGAATATTTTAACAACCTTCTACTGTAAATGTCATATAACATACCTCCAATATAGACATCCCCTGGTATGAATGTGAATTCTAATGATTTCTGTAGACATTTAGTACAGGGTGCAGCACAGGTGGATGGAGTGTTGGTTAAACTCTGTAACAGTGATCGCTTGACAGGGTCTCTATCCATCAGACTTAGGTAACCACTGGTAAAAGATCCAACCTAGACAGAGAAAGAATATATATTTATTTCCTTGAAACTCAACATCAGAGATTAAATGCAAAACTTTGATTGGGGTTTTTCTTGGTACTCAATTATATTTCACATATATGAGAGAATAACTAACAGCATCAGTTAAACACCATCACTGAAACAGCCTAAATGTGATCGTGTTTTTTTTTATTGGGGTTCAACTCCATGCTCAAGGGTATTTCCTTATAATGTTTGTTTGTTTGATTGATTGGGGTTTAGTGCCATGCTCGGCGATATTTCACCTATATGAATTATGAGGGCATGCCAGGCCAATGGATGGAGGAAACGACCATTGATGTCACTGGGCGGGGGGGGGGGGGGGGGGGGGGGGGGGGGGGGGGGGGGGGGGGGGGGGGGGGGCGGGGGGGGGGCAACCCCCCCCCCCCCCCCCCCTTCTGTTACTGTTCAAAACATACTATTTTTTCCTTGACAGTTGCATCCAAATAATAACTTTGTCATAGAAGAAACAAGAGGGTGACAAGAGCTTCCTGTTGCTATCAAATCTTAAGAGGAAGCATGAAGCAGATTGTTTGTGAAATCCTGTTTTTCATCCTTTGTTTGATCACAAATGGGATGGCAGCTGTCATATATAAGTGAAAAAAACATAACTTGTCTTTGTTTCCAAACAGAGACCATAAATTCTCTGCACTGCAGGTCTACACTCAAGTCAAAACAAAAGTTAGAGCATAATCTCACCTGAACATAATCGTTTCCTGATCGTTGTAAAACATTGAGATTTTGAACAGATTCTCTGTCATCAAAGAAGAAATTGTTGCCACCCATCTCTTTGAAGGTCACATCTTCCAGATTGTCCACAATCAGATCATTTGTGTCTTTAGAAAAGGTGAATTTTGTGCAAACACCAGTGTAATTTGCTCCACATTTTTGCTGAAGTGTTTTGTGAATGGCTGCTGCTAAAGCTTCAACTGCGTTCATCGTACTGAGGACATTGGAATCAAGCGTTGAGCTAAGAATAGCATTCGCAGTGGTCCCTGTGCACACATCGTTAAATGGACTGCTCAAAGTTCGTGGCAATCTACACTTGAATCTCTGTTCGTAATATTTCCTGAAAAGTTCACCGTCTTGATTTGAAAGGTATTCCTTGAAATCCTGCAGTTGTGGTTCTTGAAGACCAATGCTGATTTCCTTCTGACCCACGATATTCAGTGGAACACTTGTCACAAATAGGAAATTTATAGGTAATCTGGCAGCGATTTGATTCATTATTACCGAGTTGTAGCTATGCTCAGTTATAACAACAACAACTCTGGTTTGAAAAGACCTCAGCGACTGAACTGCAAACGTTGGATTGGTCGGGTTGATTTTTACACTATTTACGACACAGATTCCTTCAGTCTTTACAGCTTGCTCAAATTCCTCCATGCCAGACATTCCAAAAACTGTTTCGGAGTACAATACCTGAACGTTTGAAAATCCTAGTGCTTGGATAAGTTGGACCATGGACGAGACCATTTTATCCACCCTGGGAACTGTAAGATACAAGGAAGGGTAGGTTTCCTCATTGCGGAATTCCAAAGCCGAGGCAAAGGGACTGACTACAGGGACATTTAATTCTCCTAATAGTTTTCCACTCTCTTTTGTGCTGTCCGAGGAATATGTCAACCATCCCCTCAGCCTGTCAGCATCAATGTCATTGGGGCGGAACGTCCTTGAATACAGACTGCCTAGAAGTGTAGATGCTCTGTCAGCGCTGTCACAATCATCTATTATAATACTACCAAGTTTCACATCGTTAAGTTTTATCGATGCTTCTCCACTGTTTATTTTCTCCAAAGCATATTTGATAGCTGCGGCATACTGATAACCATGTTCAGCCTTGGTAGGCCCACAAACAAATGGGTGGGTGCTTTTTTGGGAAAGGCCGACAAGAGCACCAATGGTAATATCTCCTTTGGTGTACATGTAAGGTTGTTGGGAGACTAAGTAAGAACACTGTTGACAGAAACCAAAACATTTCCCCACCATTGATCTTACTGCTCCATTATTTGGTAATACTATAGGATTTGCTGTCAGCGATGTTACTCTATTGGTAGGGTCATATGTCCCAACCTAAAACAGGGAATATAAATTTAGAAACAATTTCACAGGAAAAGATTTAATGGCATCTCATACAATCATTTCAAAATAAGAGGTAATGGTTAAAGAAATAAATTAGTACCGGAATTTAACCTATATGACATCGGTTGGGTGAAGAATCCCAGGAATAAATCTTACCAGAAACCACCCCCTGATCCCTGCAGTCCACCAGAGGACTTCCACTATGATCCAGGTTGACAGGTGGCAGCAAACATGTGCATTACAGTTGTTGGTTTGATTGGGGTTTAACGCCGTGCTCAAGGATATTTCACCAATACCCGGCGTACCAGCCCAATGGGTGAAGGATACCCCACCCGTAACACCCTTTTTAAAATTCTACTTACTGATGCCCTTTAGCTCAAGCAGCACCAGGGCATCAAGAAGCTATTGCCTAATCACCCGGGAGTATGCAACAGTAAAGTAACACCAGTAAACAGAATATATAAATGTTCTGTTGAGTTTTATCAATATGTTTTAATACTTTTCAAAACATACTGTTTTACCCCAGAGAGTCTGTGCAATACAATGAGGAGGGATGTCACTGGGATCTTTCCAACATACTGATCTATGTATCTGAGCTTTAACTCGTGACCCACATTGATGAAAAATGTTGTGTATTTGAGCAATACAAGAACTGATTTTACCAGAGGAGCTTGTTGAATTTTCCACTAAGCATCCTTACCTGAATAAATTTCTGAGCTTCTTTAGGTCTATAGTTGAGGACATTATATGAGTAAGCAACTGCAGGGGTTGGTAGAATCTCTCGAATTTTCTCCATTATCTTCTCACGGACCTCAGGCTCCTCAAAAAAAGCGGAACAGGGTTGAGCAGTTTTACAGATATCAAGCACAATGGCATTCACAGCTTCAGCTACGACTTCTACAGCTTTGATTGTAAATGGAACTGTGCTCTGGATAGTTTCTGAATATGCCATTGGGCTCGCATTCAATCTCTGGTTTGGGTTGCAGACATTTTTGAACCTCCTTAAATTCTGAGAGTCTAAAGAACAGCCAAAAACCATTTCATATAAATCTGAATAGAATGGAATGTTGGTGGATGAAGGATTTAGAGATTGAAGGTAAGTTGTGAAGTCAGCTACTGGGTCTGATTGAAGAGAGATGCTGAAGCTTCCTGAGGCCGCATCATCAAGAGTTGCAGGCAGGACTTTTCGTTCCCATCCGGAGGCTGCAAAAACAACAAACTTTCCTTCTAATCCAGCTAGACGAATAGCTTCAAAAATTTCTTCAACATCATCTGCACTTCCAAACACAACAATGCCCTTGGCTGATGGAGTTTCATTTATTTTTTCTAAAATATTTGCGGCAGAACCATCCTTGTCCATCTCAAACTCTGCAGCCACACAAACTAATTCCATGTTGGCAGCCATTTTGAATTCCATCTGCCCAAGGCGCCCATGTGCATTAGGGGCATTTACAGTCTGGATGTAATAAAATTCAGTCAGCATTAAGAATTGGACGATCGATCTTGCTTCTTCTTTGTTGGCTGGAATTGTACTGGCATAAAACGGAAACATTTCATCATCTTGTAGTTTGCTTTCAGTTGCTCTGGAGCCTACCTCAGGAAATTCTAAAGGTTGCAAAATATTTGCAAAAGCAATAGAGCTAGCGGAATCCATGCCATCAACATAACCTATCAAATTGTTTGGGTTTATCATCATGTTATTTTGATCCATAATGTTCATCTTCTTGGAGAGAAAGTTTTGGGTGTGTGCCGCAAGTATCTCTCCTCTGTTGCACGAATCAACAAACATGCCGGCAAGATCAAGATTCGGGAAACGCTGTTGAGCTGCTTGAAGTGCATAAAAATACGCCAAAGCATGCATGGAGCCTTCAGCATCAATCTCCTTACAAGTATACCTCATGGCATCAGAACCATGAACTGGAAATATTCCACCCAGCAAAATTTGGTGATTAGGCCGAGTGACAAAATAGCGCAGTGGAAAGGAAGGCAAGGCACAGTAGCTACAATTACCAGACATACATTTTGACATTGGTAGGGTGGCAAATGGTGTAACTCGGTCAGTCTGATACATCCTTATTGCAGTGGCGTCAAAAGTTAACCCATCTCTTCGAACAAATGATCCCACCTGAAAAATAAAGTTTGAAATATATTAAGCTGTGCCACTAGTAGTAGGCCTACTACAGAAAAAAAAATACAGCATCACTGACTTACTATTTAGGCCTGGTAATACGAACTGAAATCAGATTTTTTTTTTATAGTCCGAATTAACAAATGGTCGCAGTCTCTCTTTGTTGTGACCAGGTTTAAGAAGCCCTATCTTTCTTTTAAATTTTAAGTCAGAATTGGATGTTCCCAGGGCTGACAAATTACAATTGGATTGATTGTTGATTTGTGTTTAGCTCGTACTCAAAGTTATTTCACTTATATGACCAGAAATTTTCCACTTCTTACTCTACACTACTTTATACAGTAGAAACCCTAGTGGAAACCAACCGATGTGATAGCCAAAGATATAGCTGAGTGGTACAGCTGTCAAACACGCTAACCCCTGAACCATGGCGTGGCATGGGCCCCGATTACAATTAGAATTTTTGATTCATGTTTAACGTCATACACAAGGGTATTTTGCTTATATGTTAACAGATTCTCCACTCCACTTTGTAAAACTGACTCTAAATAAAGCATTTATCTTTATCTTTAATCTGTACTACTTGTTATGGTGGGATACCAGGAGGATACCTCAGTAAAGCCACCCCGCTATGACATTTGCTCTGGTGACAATTGCTGCTACAACAATTACTCAGACTATTGAGATTTACCAGGTATAAATCAGTGTCAGAACAGTTCTATTTGGAGCAAATGACCAATTGTCATAGCAATTGTTGCTAGAGCAAATGTCAGACAGCCGATTAGAATACTATAGAATGCCTGTTAATGTGGTGTATCTAAGATTAATACCTGTTCATAAGTGAATCCCAAACCAGCTTTGTTGTTGTAATTCCAGACATTAAATCCTTCATAAATGGAGAGATCCAGATTTTCATCGAAAGCTATAGCTACTCCATTCAGGCTGGTGATGCCTTCCAAGTTTGAGAAGGTGAAAGACGTCTGCTTAGCAAAACGGAGAAACTCTGATGCAGGCATGTCTTTGAAATTGGAACAGAAGAGTTGAACAGCCCCAACACATTTATTGGCCTGAGCTCGCCTCAAGGCGTTAGCCAAGACATATACAGCTTTGATGACTGGTTCCACTGATGAGTGTTGAAGAAAGTTTGCCGCTCTCATCGTTGGGTTGGTTGTGGGACAATTGGGCTTTGATGCAAACAAAGGATTTGTTGAAGTTGACAGCCGGCAGTTATTTATCGTCATGTACCAATCAGCAAACCATGGATTCTGAGTTGGTGGATTTAAAGGGTCAATGTTGGCAAAATACTGTGTGAACTCAGTAATGGTTTTGGATGTATATGTGAAGGCCAATGACCCTCTAAAAAGGTCAGATGACATTGACCTTGAAGGGTCAACTGATGAGAAAACCCACTGAAGACGATTAACTTGAGCAGCATTCAGATTCTTCAAGGCTGTGAACATTGACGAAATTTTGTCATCACGGCCAGCGTAAATAACACCGACAACTTCACTTTCAACAATTGGTCGTAGAGAATCTGCAATGGCATCAGAGGGTTGAGACATAACTGGCAAAGCAATCATATGAGCTATACAAATTCCACGACGATATGTTTCCTCTAAAATTAGTTCTTTCAAACTTTCACCTGCATCATCCTCTGTGTAGACAACAGCAATGTACTCCCATTTAAGCTGATCAACCAATGTAGCCACACCCTGTCCATTAAAAATAAAATAGAATATTTATAGCCATTTAATATTGAGATAAGAAATTGATTTCTTTGTTTGTTTGTTTCGTGTTCAACATCACACTCAGTCTGACTTGGGGTTATTTCACCTATATGATTACCTACGCAATGTTGGTGTATTTGGTGATTGATTAATTGGGGTTTAACGCTGTACTTAGGGGTTTTTCACCTTTATGACGGCGTGCCAGCCCAATGTGTGAAGGAAACTACCCTTTACATCAGTCACTGGCAACATAAAAAACAATGCAGGACAAGGACAGGGAAAAAACACACAAAAACAATTGTGCTTCTCGATGTCCCTTAGCTCAAACAGAACTGGGGCATCAGGAAGCTCCCACCCAACCACCCAGGTGTATGCAGCATTAAATAAACGCAACACAAAAAAAATGTGAAACTGTATATTAATGTTCCGCATTTTGGAAACTTACTGTTCCTCCGAGAGTAGTCAATATGTTCACTGTACAAAACCTACTGTTTTACGCCAGAGCTGCATTAAGAAGACAATCAACTGAAGATGCAATATAATCAAAACAATAATATTTGTGAAATGATGTATCTAAAATGAACGGAATGCAATAGCAATTACATAGGCCTACCTACATGTAACAAATAAATGTAAACTAAAGCCTATTTGGAAATAATATGTAACTGTAGGTCAAATAAATTTTAAAAAACCAGCACGCATAAAATAACAGAAAAATGGGATTTTAGAAATAATGAACTATGGCCGTGTCATTTTGTCACTAAATTCAAAAAGCTTAAAAAAAAAAACAATAAAAAATATAAAACGTTAAAGAATGTACTAGGTTTGCTGCAAAAAATAGCTTGACAATCAATAAAATATAACAGCTTATTTAATATTTTTAAAATTGTCTTTAATCGATGCTTTAAAGGCAGAAAACTCTTTATACTACCAAATATTAACGTATTCAAGGACTAAAAGAAACAACCCTATGCCTTCAGGTTTTAGGTACAGTAATCAACACCGAATACTGATCACATATGTAGAATCCAGAATAAAATGATAGAAATTTGTATTGCCTGAACCTCACTATGCACCAAGTGGCCAATTAGAAAATGGAATTAGGTGTGTAGATCATAATTCTATTTTTTTTAAAA
>JAVFBY010417933.1:0-14475 GCA_034781015.1 Tonicella lineata
CGTCATTTGTTGCCAGATAAATGGTCGATCGTTTCCCTATCTCGCGCATGTTACGCGAGTGGTACAGGTTTTAGAATGTACATTACTAATATAAACAATAAGACATATATGGATTGCAACTTCTTGTTTATTAGGTTTGCGACGTTTCGATGTAGTTGCTAACACCGTTCTCAAGCATTTGGTCAAATATAGTTGAACAATTTTAAGTTATATACAGATTAAGTTTAAAGCCACTAAGGTGTTTTTGTTACAATATACTAATGTACACTTTCGAAAAAAACATCTGTCAGAGTCAACACATAGATTTTAATAGAGTAACTAATCTAAAATAATATAACAAAAGAATACAGGATAAGATAAAGACCGGACACAATGAGAAAACAATTAGTACAATTCAAAATGATAAATGTTAAGTTATAACATGTCAACATGGTATCAATGTATCTTAGGGGAGATAACTCAGTGAAGATGTGTTAACAAAATAAAAATCCCATATTATTGTAGAAATCTCGACCAGAGAGACAATATCATGTGTATTGTGCACAGATAAACGTGTATATGTCATGTATTTCATTGTCAGAGTATTCCATTTAGAGAATGTAATTAACTCTAAATTAAAGCTCATTGCATTAGGTATGTAATATAGTTGTAGCCATTATCTCACCTCAGTAATAAGTAGGCCTATATCAGTTGCTTAAAATAAAATACAATTCTATTAAAAAGTATGCCATTTGTAAATGCGATATATTGATGTTGCCATTTATATAAAAGCAAAATAGAAATAAATAAATGCATAAAGATGAAAAATCAAATAAATTAATGACAACTAAATCTTTAAGTATGAGAAGGCTGTATATACCGTCTTCTATATAGCTCAGTCGGAATAGAGTGTTTACCATGTAAGCCAAAGGTCTCGGCTTCCATCCCCGGTGGAGGCATGTCACATGTTCTTTCTCTGCATTTATTAAAACATACCAGGTAATTAATGTACGTTTACAGGTTGTGTGGGGTGATATTCAATGTCTAGTGATGACTCTGCACTAACTGATATAGGACGACTAGACATACATGTAAATAACACTTTGTCATATTGATAAACTGTGTGTTCTTGGTGTCTGTAATTAAGAAGGAATTAGTAATACTGTCAACAGAATTAGCATTTAAACATACAAACCAGCTTGGTCACAAAGAGGCTCCATTTTTACTTAGTGATATGTGTGAATTCTTAACAGTTGGCGTGGGCGTCAATCGACAAATTACTGCTGTATACTGCACAGGGCCTACATGACGATGTCGGACGACAAAAGAGTAATTCAATGTTTTAAAATCTTTACAATCAAATGTAATTGTGATACGATTGTCAAAAAATAATAAATAGAATGTCAAACTTTACACATTCACACACACATTTCCAAGGAATATGTTTTCAGTAAATGGGGTTTTCCCCTCACATATGTATACGTCATTGGAATTTCCAGCCCTGAAAATAGTGCACGAAATCGAAAGCTTGACATGTCGCCTATTTGACCCAAAGTTCTAGTCTGCTTTGAAAAGCTAGATAGTACGTATTGGTTACAAAATGGAAGTGGAACATGAGAAATGAGGTGGTGACGAAAACTGGTCAATGAACAGTGTTTGTGAGCGATTCAATGCTTACCGGGTGGGTCTTTCAGAAGATAAAATGGGCCGTGTGGGATCACCGATGGAACCCTCCCCAAACTGATCGTTGTCCTCAACGTCCCGGAGGTATCAGGACGGGGGTATGCGGGTGATCTAGATCCCACACGGGGACTAGATTTAGGAGACGACTGGTCCGGCCTTCGAATCGTTTCGTTCATTTTCACATTTCAACATCCAAATGAAGCAACAAATTTTGTCGAATCCGATTGGTCAATAAAGATACAGACATGGATTATCCCCCCCTGGACACATTACATGTATTCAGACTCCTTTCACATACAGATACATGTAGCCTACGGTGCCTCAGCAGTTTGTTTCTGCGAAGATGTCAAATGTTCTCACTAAAAGCTGGAAAGCACATGCAAAACACATTAAATAACTATGACTTGAATACAGAAGAACTCCGTGATATTTTGTGTTGGAAAGAAACCTTTTTACACGAATTGTAAATTGATAAGAAACCCTAAAAAGTAAGTGGTCCTGACATGTTTCCAAAAATGGTGACCTGTGTTTTCAGAAAATGTTATTATATAACGTTGAAAGACCTATAAGCTTGGATAATGGTAAGGTGGTGATTACCTTACACTATATATATATATATATATATACCGGTAGGCTATATATCTTAAAATATATAGGAATCCTGTCTATAAAAAAATCGGAGTTTTATAGGAATTTTCTACATTTAAAAATAGGAAATATATATAGGGAGATGCACATCATCGGCGATACATCCAACCACACTGATGCCAGGGTCCAGCTGGGCCGGGTGTGGGACACGACCAACCCTGGACTTTATACCACCGGGCAAGACCCCCCCCCCCCCCTCCTCCCCCCTTCCCCCGGGACACGAGCATATCCCGTCGGGGCTGATCGTGTCTGGTGGGGATAAAGTCCAGGGTGGCTCATGTCTGTAACCTACCTGGGCCAGCCATGTATAATATCATGTTCTTGCCGTGCTTATTCAACTTTTCTTTACGTCGTTTATCTGAAATTTTGATTGGACCATTTTTGCCAAACTTATTCGAAGAACCTTAAAATTCTTTTTAAAAAAATGATAGAACGGTCTCACTCTGCAAAATATCCAGAACAGGCTTATCATAAGGCGGAAGTCTTTGATTCCATGCCATGGCTATAGGGAAGTGATGGTTTCTTTTAATTATATAGGGCGAGTTAACTATCTACGTTCGCGCGGCTTCCCCGGGGCACCCCCGACTCAGCCGAAACTTCCCACCGTAATATAGGTGAAATATTTCTGACTAAAACACCAAGTAATGAATCCATCAGCCGTGGTGGATTTTTTTTACATTGGTTAGCAATCTCCCTGTTTATTCGGGTGGAAAGCTTAACCCTTCACGTTACTCAAACGTCACATTCGAGGCACCCTCTAGGCCTACTTATCCTGCTGCAGGGGCAGGGTTACTCGAGGGTGCCCTGACTGTGAATTGTTTGTCACGTGAGGGGTTGGGCTTTACACCCGAATTAACACTGACTTTGCTTATCAATGTCAAACAAATAAAAAAAAACACTTCGGATAATTGATTTATTACTTTGTTTAAAGTCCACTAACCGCTAAATGGGCTAAAACTATTTATAAAAGGAAAATCGGCGAGTTTCTGTATTTTTCTCATATAGAAAAAGTTATGAACTTTCAATTTTTGCCATAAACTGAAAGTTTTGATTTCCTTTTTTTCTTTAAAATCAAAGTAAAAGTTTATATTTTGTGGTAAACGTGACAAAATACAGACAGGGTAGGCAAAAATCCAACCACTTAAATACTTTCAACATTATTTTAGTTAAAGTGTGTCTTCGGAAAGGAAAACAAAGTGTAAATTTCCTCCTTCTCTGGGAAGCAAATATCACTTTTACATCAATCCCATATAATACACCATTTCGTTATTTTAAAAAAATGTTTTGAAAGAGCTTATGAAGCCAGACATTTGCCTGCAGCTAGGCCTATACTTTGTTATGTTGTTGTTGCAATCTCGATGACTGTGCATAACAAACGCTGTTAAATACAAATGTATTTGGCAGTCTAGAGTGCCTTTCATCTAATTTCAACGACGGGAAACGTTGCCTTATCTATTTTAGGTAACGAATTGTCATTTTAGTGATGAAGTGTGTACTTATAATTTTTAAGCTACCATCTCATTTAGAGGATAGTGTGCCTTTAAAGGTTTATCGCATTTTCGTAATAATAGGGATAACCACATTGTCTATTGATAAATAGGTTTGGATCTTTTCTTAAATGATATTTGAGTGGTTGTGTAGGTCGACCTGTTTAACAAGTTATAAACATATTTATCATGTCGGTAAATATTTACTCCTCAAAAAATATCTCTGCTGGTACTTACAGTTCTATTTTGTTCATTCATTAATTCTACAGGCGATGATTTTGCGATAGTTTCCTGATGCTATCGGAGCTAAAGGGCATTAGGAAGCAGATTTGTTGTGGTGTCATCTTTTTGTCCTGTCCTTGTTTTGTCTCGTCTAAGGGTGGTTTCAACCACCAATTGGGCTTGTACATATAGGCGAAATACTCATGAGCATGGCATTATATCCCCAATCAAACAAACACAACTCCACAGTTAAGGAATGCGGGTGATTAGAGTGGTGCTGTCTGTGGCCTGGTTCTATCTGTGCTAAGGGACATCAATAAGCCAATTCAGTGTGGCAACTGTGACGTCCTGTTTTGCAACCTCTTTCGTCATTGTTTGTTGTCAGGGATGCTTAAAGAGACTAAGAGTAAAACCACAATCAAACAAGCAAACTTTTAATCAATTAATTACACAGTTTAATAGTACAGGTGCTAAATTGTCAATTTTGTAAGGATTCAAATTTTGTTGGGCTATTGAATGCAAGTAATACAATGTATGTAGGGGGAATTCTTCAAAAGTTGATACCATTAAATCTTTTTAGATTATATTATATTTATTAGATTAGACATGCCCTGCATATTTAAAGCTTGGTTGTCTATCAAGTCATTTATTCATATTTAGATTTTTGATAAGCTTTTGAATATGTGATTTGTAAATAAGGATAGCAGGATAGCAAGAGAGGTGTGACCTAATGGTACGATGAATTAATTTATAGTTCTCTTTGATTAAGACCATGTCAATTTGGATTAATTCAGTACAAAATAGGTGTGACTTGTACATAATATATATATGAGAAGTATACAACTTTAATACCATTTGACTAATAATAAATTACCCTAAATCATCTAAATTTCTGTCCAAAAACATATGCTGGCATTACCTGTCAACGAGAAAGAGTAAGTTACAGAATGTCTTATTGGTCAAGCATAATTGAATGACAGTTATCGGAAAGTCCATTGTCTTTGAAATGGTATGATAAAAAGCCATCTCTAAGGGTTTGTAGTGTAGATACATGAATATAACTTATTCCATAATATATATATATTTTTTTCAAGCACTTGATTGATTTATTCATATACTCTTAACCCGAACACAAACAAAATAAAGTAGTTTATGGTTCCTGCACTAATTATAGCTCTTGAACACCTTCAGTATAACTTTGCATAAGGTTAAAATTTGAATTAAACTTTCATTAGTGTCAACTTGCTTTTTGAAAATGTAAGGTTCCGTTTGGTCCTAATTTGGTATTTACTGTCTTTATCTTCATATTATTATTTTTTCTTCACACAGGTTAGCATTAAGGGTAACCCAATGTTGACCTGTTACATCAGTTGACAGCTTTATTACACTCATTACTAGTAGTTCTTCAGTGGAGTTTTGGTTAATGTACATGTATGTGATAAGGTTATAAAATAATGTTAACATGTGTGGTCAAAGATGTGGAGTTATGAGAACTCCTGTCAAACACCTGTCATTTGTTGATTTTACCTGTCAAGTTATAAACATTCTTCTCTAAATCAACGACAGCTATAATTAATTAAGAGTTATATAAACCCAGGTATCACACTTTCTTTCTTAATCTTCTGAGGTTAAAAGTGTGATTGAAAGTTGTCAAACGAGTATAATAAGCTTGAATCTGAAATACTACTGTGTAAAAGAATATTTTGATATTACCCGAGAGAGATCTAAACTTCCTTTTGCAGCAACTTTTTGGGGATGTCAACATAAGTTATAGTTTGCAACATTTTAATCTCATAATCTGACTATCTAGGGATCGAAATTAAAAAAGCATGGTAAACAATTTATTAATAAGTTGACATCTATACGGAAGTTATTCTTGTTAAGGTGCCTTAATACAGAATAGGATTCAGTTCCGTTTGATTTGTCTCATTTTCAAATCATTAAATAATCTTTCTCCAATGTATTTAACAAATCTTTTTGTTGGAAGCAATTCAATTGTAAAATCCCTTAGGTCATCCTTTTACAATGTTTATATTCCACAACATAATACATGTACTTCTTATTTTAAAAATAGTTGCACTGTTTTAGGCAGGAAAATTTGGAATAGCCTGCCTAATATAAAATGCTGCTTAACAAGGTGAAATCAGTTTTATTGTGTGCTTTACGGGACCGCCCACCCTAAAAAATTGAAAAACTGAATAGGAAATTGTTACTTTTATTTACCCCTCTCCTATCATTTTCAACCCTTTCATTTCTGTGCTGGTAGCTTGAACTCAGATTTTGTTTTTCATCATCCCAAACTTCTAGTTTTGACAAAATCTCCCCCCTGCCCTCGCCAAAATCAAATCAATTCCTTAAAAAGTCAATTCGGCTGAAGTTCAATCATTAATTGCATTATGTTTCAAAAATTTTAAACTGAAAAAAAAGGCAAATTCAACACAGAACACTTGTTTTTTCCATTTTATTTTTATTTTTATTTTGATCCCCTTCTCCCTTTGTTCTTAAATAGGAAAAAGCCAATTGGTGTGGATTTATTTTAGTGAATGAACCTTACATACATGTACTGACAGAACAATTGTGGTATAAATCAAGTGCTGTAAAATTTCCTAAAATGTTCACATTGTGTTAATTTGCTGCAGGACCTAGGCTACATGTACATGCATGAATGTTTGACAACATATTTAAAACATTTCAACCCCAACTTAAGTGTACACCTAACTACAAATTATTTAAACAAACTATTGTGCATTGTATGCATTTGTATACTGAATATTAAATAGGATAAGTTAGTTTACATCCTGTAGCCTAGGGGTGTAATTTACCACTAAAATATGAACTTATCCAAACAAATCTACTCTAAATATTTAATTTAATTTCACATTTACTCACCCATTTCATTTCTGATTGTGTTTGTAATTCATTAAAAAGTTTTGTTGATAACTTTATGACCATATGTTTTGTCTACTGTTGGATTATAGTTTAAGCTTTATAGCAGTTTAATCCATTGTTTCCCTCGTTAGTCAGTTTTTATTTTCCTGTCTTGTAAAATCTTTTGTTGTAAAATCATGCCTATGAATTGTTGATTGTTTGAACTCCCATCCTTTAGAAGTTGAGGTACATGTAGTTTGGGATAGGCTTTATTAGTATGAAACTTGTCTTTATAGTGACATGAGCAGGTTGAAAACTACTGTTAATGAGGTCAACTAATTGTTACAGTTTTCTTAGGTAGGCATTTTTTCGGGGGATTCAAGGTAAAGTTTTATCCTAATAGAACATAGTGTAAAATATTGAAACTTATTTAGCATTTATTTGCCTCAATCTCTATGGGATATGTGTATTTTGGTGTATGCAGCATGTGATATACATTGTACAACACAAGTACTTTAATAGTAGTAAAACTCTGAAGGATTAATTTTAACTGAATATCTCAGCTTTTAGTCTCTCTCTTTTTCCGAGTTACTCTACTGGGGCATTATTTATAAAGCAACTGAAGTTTATCTTTAAGTTAAGAATAAAGCCAAATTTCAGCAGTTGATTTTCCAATGTAGAGATTTAAATGGGAAATAAATAAGTTTTCAATTTCAAATATTAATTGTTAATAAGACATTTTTGGGCTAAGTTTTTCTAAACTTTAAGAAATATTTAAGTAGCTATATGAATAAGGCCCAAGGTGCACTATGTTAAGATTATGAGTGGAACTAATGGATGTACATCGTAACATGTATATACATTTTTATAAATGCAGAGAAAGAAAATGTGACATGCCTTCACAATCTTGTTAAAGATTGTTGAGAAGAAAAAGAAAAGGCAATAACAAAAAACCTTGCTTTAAGCAAACTCTGAAAAGAATAAAACAATAAAAAAAACATTCATAATAATTAGTGTGAATTTGTGAAACTAATTAGTTTGACCTCTATATACTTTGAACGACATTCATAATTAATTTGTTAATAATTAGGTATGTGCTATTATTTTTGTCATTGGGCGATATATAACTCTACTTAACACAGGTTTAACTCTAGGCCATCATGCATGGTAATTTTTTTAAAAATACTAAGAAACATATATTTGTTTTTATATACACTAAAGGGGAAAGTGAACAAGGATCTGAGAAGTATATAATTCATGTTGTTGTAGTGTCATCAGTTTTTTTTAAATTGAAAAGGCACAGATTGTTCATGTAAGCACATTTGCTAGCTGTATTTTCTCTTCATAAAACATTGCACCATACAACATGGCCAAATTAGTTTTTAATTGCTATTTTTCTATGTCTTTCTTATTCTAAATTTGAGTAAATCACAATGCCTTGTTCTGGTCTAAATATTTTTTATTCCTAAATGTTTTGATAAACACAAAAAAGTTCCCAATATGTTTATAAAAGCATTCACAGTTGTTATATAAGCTAACAGAAGGTGATACATGACACTTGGATTTCAAAACAAATGCTGAAAGTAACATAAAATATAGATTCGGTCATCTGAAACTTACCCAAACACATTTTCCCCTGAAAAACTAACCTCAAAATTTGAGAGCATCCTTGACTATCACAGTCACAGGGAAGTAAAGGTCGATTTTCACTGAATATGACAACTGCAACCGTAACCGCATCATTTAACCAGAAGTTGATGGTTCTGACATGACGTCTGCAGTGGGAATGGTACTATAGAATAAGTAATGCTCTATTTTCTCGATGATGCAGTTGCGGTTGTCATATTCAGTGGAAAACGGCCTTAAAGGACAAGTCCAGCGTTTTTCAACCTAATCTTATTATTTTATACATTTATTTTGTAAGGCATTAAAGCGTGTAACATAACATTGGGAACTGATAAAGCATAACCGTTAATTTGTTAATTTAAAAAGTAGAAGTGACGTCCAAAATCGCTGATAAACCAGGTCTCTTCTATAACCGTCTATAGTCGTGAATGTCTTTGTGAAGCCTCTCTGCACAGTTTAGCTTTGATGTGTTGCCGCTGTTTTGCTGTAGATGTATACGCGTCCACTGGGAGACGTACAGTCCGGTACATATGTAGGCCTACCTTATTATCTCGGTGATTTTTGACGTCACTTCCGGCTTTGAGATAATCTAATTTAGGGCTATGCTTTATTGGTTCCCAATGGCACACGCTTAAATGTCTTTCAAAATAAACATCCGGGAAGTCCAAAATGCATGCAAAAAGAAACTTTTCCCAACAGTGTATAATATAATCGTGACATCTTAACAGCTATGACGTCACTCACGGTCCACAAAAAAATTAGCACCAGAGAAAGATTGACATTTGAATTCTACATGGGCCCTGCAAGAAAACTGTCTTTTATGATGTAACGTTACTTGAAGAGTAATCCAATTTATTGTTTTTTGTAACAGAAATTATTAGTGGTCGGGGCGGTTTCGCCTACCATGTTTTAGAAGATTGGAAAATGGATTTGTACCCATTGAATAGTATAGCGATCGTGGTTTATAGCTTCCAAGAAAGGGAATGAACCCATCGAAGACGACATGCGATAACTGGTAGAGGATTAATGCAATGAACTGGGATGAGGGGGCAACTGCGCATGACGAATTTCAGCTAAATTTCCGGTGTAAACAAATCCGAGTGCAGTGTCAAATATAGGTCATCTATCAAATCGAAACCATCAAATCCACGGTAAACAAGAACATAAGACTAAGTAAGAGTGATGAATCGCGCTGAAGTAAAAGCTAGTTCCAATCATCGACTATATGTGAATTCTTTTCCGAATCATAATGAAACACAGGAGCGTGTGCAGCTACGGAAATTATGATGAAATATAAGCTTTTTATTACTTGACGCCGTAGTTTACTTCATTAAACATGTTAAATTTAAAAATGTTGTTGTTGCATTCACACATAGGCCCTACATTAAAAAAAAAACACGTTAACAATCCGTTATTTCCAAAGTATGATTTTATTTACAACACTTCAATATTCTAAACAATCAGTTAATTATCATTAAACAAAAACGTCAAATAATTGTTAAAAAATGAACTCTTCTTTTACTTTGTAACTCTTATTTTCTTAAATGCCTGTAGATTTTTTTAAAAATCACGCCTTCATAGACAAGTATTTAAAATGAAATACCGTTATAGTCAGTTTAAAAAAAAAGTATTTAAAATGAAATACCGTTATAGTCAGTTTTTAAAAAAATGCAAGTTAGTTTTTGCACAAGTGATCAAAATATATATAGCGGATGGTTGGGCGGAAGCTTCCTGATGCCCTAGAGGCTGGTGCTGTCAGAGTTAAGCGGCATCAGGAAGCAGATTGTTTTTTGTGGTGTCGTTGTTTGTTACTCACCTTTTCTGTTGCCAGTGACATCAATGGTTGTTTCTTCCACCCATATGGGGTTGGATGGCCGTCATAGGCCTATACATGAAATACTCCTGAGTACAGCGTTAAACCATAATCATTCAATCAAAATATATATCAAAAAATGATTATCTGCCCTAAAATCAGTTTGCTTAATATCTCAAAACGAAAATTAATATAGGAAAAATGTGACCGTATTTTACATACATGTAATGGCTTAAAGTTTGTGGGTGTCAGGCCAAATTTCAAACACTTAGTGCAATAGTTTATAAAAAAAAATAAACAGTTTAATGGCCGCAAGTAGTCAGTTCAGGTGACATAATCGCGTTAACTCTCTTGTGCCAGGACCAATAAATGCTGACAGGAAAAATATGAAATTTGGAGTATAAACTTAAAATATGTCCAAAAGAATGAGAATGTGAAAAATATATATATTTGGATATATATAAATTGTATCATATTTGTCACAGTGGGTAATGCTGGCCGAATGTATCATATATGATCGTATCATTTGAGATATAAATGGCATTGGGGTATATATGTATCAAATTATTCAAATATGGTCGTAGTATATATGATACAACAGGAAGTAGTAGCATATAACTAATAAGATAAAACAGTGTGGTCACATTTGGAATTAACATTTATTTAATTTTTGAAACTTTCAAACTTTAATCTTTACATTTTAGAGGGCTTAATCCAGGATTTTGGGGAAAGGGCCTGTTGCAGTAAATAAGGGGAAATTTAAGCGAGTCGGGGAATTGGGAGATTCAGTTTTTTTCCCATTGTAGGATTTGTTATTGACTGATGCATCCTAACTCTCCTGAAAGCTGAAAGGCAAAAAAAAAAAATTCTAAATGTAAAATTTATGCATATTACTCTTTATATTCAATTTTTGTTTTAGGGATTTAGGGGAATTTGTATCTTCTTTAGGGGAATGGAGCCAATTTATATATATATAGGGAATGGGGTCTGTCAGTTGGGGAATGGGGCCCTTTATGGGCCCCTGGAACATATGCAGATTAAGCCCTGCATTTTACAATAAAAAACAATGACATTTTCCAAAGTTGAGAATATATACATTCTTGGCTAATGTTTGCATTGAGAATATCTGAAAATTTTACAGAACCCATGATGATATCGATTAATTATCAATTAATATCTAGTTATATGTGAGAAATAACTAACAATGCACCTCACAACGATTGGTGGATATTGATTTCCTTTCTCTGAAAAGCTACTTAGGGTTATTTAACCAAAAAAAAAGTTGAACGTTACATTTGATACACTTGATTGAAGAAAAAAAATGTTGTGGCAAATGGAACTCTGGAACATACTTTCTTTCTTGGAATTGTTTGGATGGATAACACAGTTTATTCTTATTTGGAAGGTTGACCTTGGAATATTGGCCTTCCTACACCATTTGTGACCATGCTTTTCTAGACCAGCTGTGGCTATGACCTTTGCACTTTCTGTTTGAGACGTAGGCACATCATCTGCTTTGTCTCGGTCGCCTGTTGCTCGTGATTTCTTATACAGGAGCCATGCGTTAACCACTGTCATAGTAAGTGAATGCCACCACACATACAAGTACCATTGCTTTGATTTGATACAAAACTTGTACAGTTTTGAACAAATGTTTAGCAGGTCGATGCCTCTCATAATTTTGTTGTACTGTGTAATGATGTCGGGTCCGTCAATATATACGTATACTTTCTGTTTTCTGTCCCAACCTTTAGTTGTGATAAGGGGTTCAGCTCCAAAATATGAAACATACTAACACTTGCGTGGGTTACTAACTTACTATATCTTCAACATGGTGAGTAATGCGCTAATATATAATAACACATTGTGCAGGTGCTACGGCTTCAACATGGTGGACAGGACCTAATACATAATGGCGTGAGGCCTTATGACTTCAACATAGTGAGTGAGGAGCTAATAAATAATAACGTTGTGCGAGGGGCGCTATGGCTTTAACGTGGTGACTGAAGAGCTAATACACAATGATGCTGTGCGTGGGGCGCATTGCCTACAACTATCTCTACAACCTAGGATTATTATATATAACGTCGGCCCGGTATTATGCTACCCCCAATCACTGGCATTTCCATCTAAAGCCTCAAATACGTCGTCAACAGTAATTTGAGTATTCATAATGGCCACGGTCTGAATATCTGCAAAAAAAATCTGTCATTAGAACTATCAAGGCTGAAGCAGCATATACTGTGATCAACAGTATTGATACAAATTTGCAACCAGTGTAGGAGCAACCTGGAGCATGTTACAATAATTACAACAAAAACACAACAGAACATGTTACATTGGTCCATACAAATCCATCAGCTGATTGTATCACTTATGATACGCATATTTAAATAAACAAAAGCAGTTCATACAACCAGTATTCACCTTTTCTAATGGTAATATTGATCTTATGGGGGCAATTTCATAACTGGTATCTTGTCATGGAAGCCACCATCTTACTGTGCCCTAGGAATCTTACAAGTCTATTATTTTCAAAAACTTACCACCAGGAAACAGGACGTGGAACATTATATTAAGTATGAGTTAATTCCATTGGTTAAAAGTGACCAATAATTGATTTTAAAACAAAGAGAAAAGTTGTATCAAATATGATATGCACGGCACTAGAGGGTTCTGCCTGCTGATACAATTAATCTTTGAGGCCACGCATTTTACAATTTAAATCTAAAGAAAACATTATAAAATACTTAATTTTTTGTCAAACTTTTTTGCATTATCAATATTATGAAAAGAAGTACTTAGAAAGGTAAAAAAGAAAGTTAAAATTTAACACCCAAGGAGTCCCTTAAACGCATGGGCTTTCATATTTATTCAAACATGTTTCAACATTATTGTGCCTCTACGGTGCAGCCCAGCCAATGAAACTAATTGCAAAACCAAATACAATTATAAATCATTAAGCATTCTGCAGACATGTTTTTTTTTTATTCTTCCAGAATAAATGGGGTATGGATTCTGTTAATGTAAACTAGGTGTTATTTTAATACTTAACTTAAAGTGACACCTTCACCCAAAATTAGTTTTTATGAATAAACTCAAAATCCACAAAAGACCACAATTAAAAATAGTACCATTGAAATCAAAAATTTGCTGAGTAGTTTGTTCTAGACCAGAGAAAGCAGTCCTAATTCAAAATCATTTTTATATTGTGAGATGAGCCTTGTTGAAGCTTCTCCCAAATGCACCATTAACTGCTGTACGATTTTCAAATTGCTTCATTAAAAATTTTGCATTCGTTATGGAGATATTAGGCTTAAAAAGTCAGGCTACGTAGCAAGGGGATTTAAATTTACAATACTACATGTACAACATTAAGCTAGTGACGCCACTAGGGGGGAGTTGGATAAGTAGAATGTTAAATAAGACACTTTACCAGAATTTGAATAATATGGGACCTTTTTCTAAACATAGTTATCATGTTATATTTATAAGTTCAGCCCTTTGAGTCAAATTTTAAACCCTCACCTGCGTTCATACATTTTTTTTTTGTTATTGACAATTTCTTAAATCTTTATTTAAACCACAAATCTGGGAACGAGATTAATGAAAAGTCATATACCGGGGTAGGTGAAATATTATTGAACATTATTGTAAACATCAAGCAAACTTTTACATGAACTAAAATATCTAACTCCTGGCATTCTGTCAAAACGTAAACATAGTCAAATTTGGGAGACTGTGTCACTTTAAGTGGTATTTAAAATTAATACAAATACAAAATGTAAGATATGGAAGAGGATGAAAAGAAAAACATGTCCCTGTTTCTTAAAACAGGATTCTAATCCAATTGTGTTTATTTGTGTAACCTGATATGTTTTTTCTTTCATTCTGCGACAGTTAATTTATGTTTTCACAAATAAGATTTGAATAATGTCGTTGTAAATGCTATAAATACATGCATTTTATATTGTATTAGCACCCTTTTCTTCAAATGATATTTACTAAAACAATCGTTCACAAAATTGTCACGTCATAATTAGGCATTATCAAAGGACTACAAAATATGACGATATGCTAGGTAACATCAATTTAAAAACTGACCAATTGGATGAGAATTTGAATAACCATTTTGTTTTGTCCCCCCCC
>JAVFBY010418044.1:0-14467 GCA_034781015.1 Tonicella lineata
CGCCATGACAGTTTTTATGGGATATTATCATCTATAGCTTGTGAACAAGATAACTTTAAAACAAATCGTCACATTTAGTTCAAATTTTGTATGTAGCTTTCTCCTGTTTAGACTACGGTTGGGATGGCATTCCGCCAAATTCGTGGCAACAATATGGCCGCCATTACAGTTTTTATGGGATAGTCTCATTTATGTCTTTAAAACAAATTGACCGATTAAGTTTAAAGCAAATTGACCGATAAAGTTCAAACTGTGTATGTAACTTCATCTTGTTCACACTACGGATGGGATTGCATTCCGCCAAATTCGTGGCAACAAAATGGCCGGCACTTTTTTATTGGATATTCTCCCGTATGTCAAAAACAAATTCACCAATTAAGTTCAAACTTAGAATGTAGCTTTTTCAGGCCACGTCGGCAAATGGGGTTGCATTCAACCAATATCGTGGCATTAATATGGCCGCTATAACAGTTTCTATGTGATGTTCTCATTAATAAGATATTCTCCCTTATGTCTTGTGAACTCGTTACCTATAAATCAAATTCACCGAATTATTTCAAACTTAGAATGGAGCTTTTTCAGGTCAAGACGGCAGAAAGGATTGCATTCCATCAAAATCGTGGCAACAATATGGCCGCCATAAAACAGTTTTTATGTGATATTGTTATTTATGTGTTGTGAACACAACAACTTTGAAACATTATTACAATTTGACTTTAAACTTGTAATGTGGCTTTTTCGTTTCAAGACTTCGGATGGGATTGGAATGGGATGTGGTGGTGGGAGGAAGCCAGACTTCCAATAAAGGTGAATACCTTATGGCGGGAGACATGGCTCCGAATGGTGCTTGTCCATATAGCATTTACGGTTATTTTCAAACTTGGCGCCTTTGTTAGGCCTGGTGTAATCAGACTTTAAAACTTTGCACCTTTACGCTAGGACAGGACTAACTAGCACATTTATTGACAGCAACTTTATAAACAAGTGAAAATGCTATACCGGGTTCAATCTTGAAAGATAAAGCAATCAGTAGGCCTACAATGAGCAGGGAGATATATATTTTTCAGAAGTTGCCCACCATTGTGTATTTTTGTCCACCGCCACTTTAGGCTATGCTATCCGCCCGTCCGTCTGCCCGTCCGTCCTTCCGTCCGTCCGTCTGAAAATATTGTGAACACGATACAATTAAAGCTTATTACCCGATTGACTTCAAACTTGGAATGTTCCTTCTTCATACCAAGACGACGGATGGCATTGCATTTCACCAAATTTATGGCAACAATATGGCCACAATCAATCAATCTTATAAAACATGGACTTTAGTTTTTACATAGTCAAAGGGAGGCAACTCTGTTAAGAAAAAAGTAAAGAGTAACCTCCCATTATTCAATATGGCACGAATTACATTTTTTTTTATGGAATTCACCAATTAAGTTAAAACTGTGAATATAGCTTCATCGTGTCAAGATGGTGGATGGGATTGCATTCCAGCAAATTCATGGCAACGATATGGCAACAATTTATTTTTGTGTGTCTCTTATTTGTCTTGTGAACACGATAACTTTGATAGGAATTCACCAATTAAGCTAAAACGTGGAATATAGCTACATCATGTTAAGATAGTGGAAGGGATTGCATTCCACTAAAATTCATGCCAACAATATGGCAACAATTACGTTTTTTGTTGGATTTAATTTTAAACTTGGAATATAGCTGATTAACTGTTTGTGTGCATTTTTTTTCATTGAGCTTTTTTGTTGGGATGTCCTGTCTTAGATGTTGTTGGTGACACCAGGTGTGGTTTCCTCCACCCATTTGACTGGCACACCGTCATATAGGTGAAATACCCCTGATTACGTTCTTAAACTCTTAATGCATTCGATCAAATTCATGGAAATAATGGGGCCACCGTTAAGGTTTCATTGTGATATTTACACGTACATGTTTACAATAACGATAAAGACAGTGAATGTGATTGCCATAATATTTTTTTGTATCAGATTAATTACTTCATTGCCTGTATCTTAGTTTGTTAAAAGAAAAGAAAAAGTTTGCAAAGATAAGTGGAGACAGGTGGATTTTGTTTTCAAAGTGAGCTTTTGGTGGAGGACCTGCTTGCTACTCGGCTTGTTTTCTCTTCTTTTGTGAGTTACATTTGCTGTGTAAATATACCTCAAGAAAGTCTTGCATGGTGTGGAACAGTTCTACAACCATGGGCTCTAAATGGTCAAATCTTTCTTCAGCAGTGTGACTTCCAGCTCTCAAATGTTTCGCTCCCTGTAATCTTACTCTGGTGAGCTGGTCACCACCAACTGGGATTCTCAAATCAGTGAAGTCATTTTCTGGAGAGAAAAAAAATACACAACCTTACAAGGAACTGCAATTCTAACCACAATAATTACTATCATAATCATAATCTATAAATCCAGTAATAATTCACTGATATACTCTGGGAAAAACATACATCGCAACATTGTAACTAAAGTTCTTGAGAAATCCTATGTCTAATTTTCTATGATAGAAATAAAAAATGTAGACTTTGGAGAGACATTTTTGGATATACAAATTTATGTTCGTGTTTTGAAGTTTGACATATTATTTTTTTAAATAGTCTTCTTTTGTTGTGATATATAAATGTCTCGACTATACTATAACATGTATTGTTAGCATGATTTTTCTTTTAAAAAATTGATAATATTTTTTGGGTTGATTTTACAAAAAAAAGGAATGTCAAAGAGCTTGAACAGACCTGTTAACATTACTACATGTAAGCTTATTTCATCTTCTTGCCACAACAGATTTTTTTTTTGCTGAAAGTTTACTTTTTCTGCAGCTTTCTTTTTAACATACACAACCATCCATGTGTGTGCAAACTCTAACATACATATTAATCTGCAGGCCTGTGCTGTTGGGAAGACCAGACCAAACATGGTTATGTAAACTGGTTTTAGGAGAACTTTTTTTTACAGGTTTCTTTCCCAAAATGTTGGCCATGTTTATCCAAAATTGGATTCTGCTACGGATATTGACAAATTTTGTAAATCCAATGGGCAAATGAAGTTTGTACTATTAAGCAATTTTGGACCAATATGTAGGTTATGTCAGAAAACAATACAGCACAGGCCTACTCTGCTTTAGTGAAGAATCTTTTTTTGCATAATGTTTTTAGTGACCAATACATAGATACAGAGTTAAGCAGTCAGAAAATGTTTTCAGTGACCCTGACAGGCCTCCAAATGATGGGAGATGATCACCTTGTGCTCATTTAAGAGGAGACAGGTGGCTTACTCAAAGCTTTTGAGATACAATTTTAGTGTTGATTTTAATTAAGACAACACTATTAAAAACTTGCCATATTACTCCATAAGTTCTAAATTAAGGAGAGTCACCGGTGGGTCATTTCCCATTATTTTACTCATCCAGAGCCCTGTCTTGTGTTTTTAAAACTTACCAGTATGTTATAAAGTATGAACATATCCAACTTTTAGGACAAGTCTGAAAATCATCAGAACAAAAACAAAAAATAACAGGTAAATGGTTAATTATTTATAACATGTAGCTCAGCATTACTTGTTACAACAAATCTTTTTGTGTCAAGTGTTTGTTTCGAACATTCAGGTTTGTGGAAATATCCCATGTTAATATGAGCATAAGTTTAGATTACAAGAAAAGATAAGTAAAAATGTAACATAAATAACCTTGAACATTTGAAGAATTATAACCTGGTATGGATTATAATACCATTTTCAATTTATCTAGTGTGAGGTTTTATATGCAGAGGAATATGGATACATGTATCACTGTAACAAACCTGAATGTTGTACTGATATTAAGGAAGCCTGCTCATTTTATGCACAATAAAAAACAAAACAAATAATAATCTATTTCTTCAACCTTTTTGCCTCAAAATTGCAACCTTGAACACATTTATTGACTAAGAAAAAAAGATTTAGTGACTGATTAAAAGACTTTTTGAATAATAAATCAATGAATCAATCTGTTTATATAAAAAAAACAGAGTGTTGAGTGATCAAGTTCAGAACTACATAAAAAAGTGTACAGTCTGAATGTAAATAGGTTGAAGAATTAGCGAGCATACATAAGCATTGCACATATATGATATAAGAATCCTTAATTTTTACTTTGTGTTTGGCCAAGTGGTCATGATTGATAGCCATTCAGTTGTTTTTAAGTTATCTTCATATTCTGTCTTTGTCACTTCCTTTTTTATCATTTTTTTACTTATACAATGTATAAGCTTATACTGTAAATAATATTGGGATCATATATGCAATGCTTATAATGTACATGCATCTATATTATGTAAGTCAAATGTTTACAACAGAAAACTAAATTGAGTTTTTGGAGTGGCCAAATTTGTTTTTTTTATCTATTTTGACAACCATGTGTCACTGTATTTTTATACTGTTAAAGTATTTTTAAATAAAAAACTATGCTTTAATATACATTTGAAATACTATCAATAAACCATTAAATGTTTTAAGCCCCACTAACCGCTAAGCGAGATGGTAGCTGAAAAAATTTTAAGCACTCAATCATGTCAATGTGACTTAAATGACATTTCGTTATGGTGCCTAAAGTATATAGTGCAACGTTTCTCGTCGTAATTTGTCACTTAGCGTTGTAAGCGACCAAATACATATATATCGTCTAACCCAGTATCTTGTAGACTGCAACAACAGCTTAAACTTTGATTTTAACGAAAAATAGGAAATCAAAACTTTCAGTTATTGGCAAAAATGAAAAGTTCATAACATTTTTATAACATTAATGTATCATTAAGACAAACTCCTAAAAGCTTTGCACTGGAAATTTTGTTTGACCAAGCATAATAGTTGAATGACACTATTACAAATTACTTCGGTTGTTGGTTTAATATCTTTACACCACCTTAATAATTATAGAATGTACATGTACATGAGGTCTGGATTCGTTATGGATATAATAAGGTACTTCTAATGAATCTACATCGACAACAAATTGAGATCGGATTTATTTTGTATCAGATAAGGGAATGTATATATAAAAATCAAGGGCCTCACCTTCTTTGAGCATGCCTACGTTGAGACATTTCTGAAATCTACAGGCCTGGCAAGCTTTACGTCTCCTCTTTGTGATTTCACATTCCCCTGCAGCTGGACAAGAATATTCTATATTACCTGAAACAAATAAAACACATATTAGGTTGGAGAGGAAATTTGGTGAGTCTATCGTCACCCTCTGTAGGTCACACAGTCAGTCTATAGTGTTGGTCCTGTTCCATAAATGTAGGTCAGTCTGTAGAGTGTAGGTCAGCCTGCAGTGTTGACTGTCTTGGTACTGTTCTGAAGGTCAGCCTGTTGCCTTGGTCCTGTTCTCTAGGTCAGCTTGTAGTCTTGGTCCTGTTCTCTAGGTCAGCCTGTAGTCTTGGTCCTGTTCTGTAGGTCAGCCTGTAGTCTTGGTCCTGTTCTGTAGGTCAGCCTGTAGTCCTGGTCCTGTTCAGTAGGTCAGCCTGTAGTCCTGGTCCTGTTCAGTAGGTCAGCCTGTAGTCTTAGTCCTGTTCTCTAGGCCAGCCTGTAGTCTTGGTCCTGTTCTGTAGGTCAGCCTGTAGTCTTGGTCCTGTTCTCTAGGCCAGCCTGTAGTCTTAGTCCTGTTCTCTAGGTCAGCCTGTAGTCTTGGTCCTGTTCTGTAGGTCAGCCTGTAGTCTTGGTACTGTTCTGTAGGTCAGCCTGTAGTCTTGGTCCTGCTAGTCAAAGCCACTTGTGTCCAAATGGTGATGAGACACCATCTTCTTGATTCTTCTGGACACATCGATGCATAAAATATATTTCCCCATGTGATCAAAAATGAAAATTATTCCCATGACTCTTCTTAGCCTTCTTTGTTAGAATAGATATTAGATTTCACTGGTAATTTTTTTGTTCAATTTCCCTTTAAACTGTTTGTTTGATTTAGATCATACTTTATTTGGTTGATGTCAGTGTCAGTTTCACTGAAATGAGTCCGCATTTGGAGGGATGGAATGAGTGCAGGTGATTGCTGATCAAATTGTAAAAATATCTAATACATATTTGGTTAATTTCTATTTTAAATAGGAATAACTGACCAATTTCAGAACTTGTTTTCAAAATAAAATATCAAAATATGTGCCCTTATTTCAAAACCTGAATTGAGTCCGTTTGTAGCAAACATTGATTTGTTTGTTTTTTTGATTGGTGTTCATACTCAAGGGTATTTCACTTATACATGTATGACGGCGGATTCTCCTCTTCTTACTCTGTACTACATGTACTTATTATGGTGGAAAATCGAGAGAAAAACTCGGAAACCATCCGAATAGAGGGGTCGAAATATCAACTGTCTATCTGTCACTGACATGTGAATTTCACAAGTGACAAGTGAAAATAAAGTCTACCTGTCACATGTGACATGCGACAAGTAAACAAACAAACCTTGGTCATGTTGGTGTTATCTTTTAAAATAAAACTAAAAAACTACTGGGGACAAGTAAAACATAATTTCACCTGTCACATTAGACAGGTACAATATTTTTAACATCCCTGCAATATAGCTAAAGTCCCCTCCTGTGGATCCCTCATATACACAGGTCTGCGGGCTTGAACCTGTGCGGTACATCAAAGAAGGATTAGCAGTCTGATGCACTATTAACCACTGAGCCACAGTGGGGGCCCTAGAAAACATTGATGACAGTTTTATCTGAAGCTCAAGATCTCCTAAACCAGTAACTACAGGTTTAATTTGATTGCTTGGTGTTTAATGCTGTACTCAAGTTTATTTCACTTATATTATGGCGGTGTATTCAACAGTAAAGTAACAAAGCTAAGAAGTGTGAAACGTTATGTAAAAGTTCTTTTGAAAAATTACTGTTCCAGAGTTTTGTTAATATGATTGTGCTTGCTTGCATCAAACCATAATGCTCTTACCCCAGAGGAGATTTAAAGCACATTTAAAGTACAGGAGATGTGTTAACTAGTGAATGTGTATGTGTAATCAGGATAAAGCAGGTAAGCCGCTTATATCTAACATAGATCTACAATACAGTAAATCCAGGTAGATGATTAATAAATGTAATCAGAGATAATGTAACATGGCTAAACAGGGCTATATAGTGAACAGTTTCAGGTAACTGGTAAATAAAACCTATTAAAACACAATTCTGTCAGCTAATCTGTCAGTTAATCCAGGTCCCTGCAGGCCAGCTCATTGTCCACTGACACACACATTGATAGAATTTTACAGCACTACATGTACTTGGCAAACTGCCTGCCAACACCTCCAGGTGGAGATTTGTCATTGGATAGCAGTCCTAGGGAAATATACCCTAGCCCCCCGAAAACAATTAACAGTGTTCCTTACTTCAAAGTCAAGCAAATGCCACACCGATTATATTGTTTGTTTTACTTCTTCGTTTTTAAGAACATGGAGAGAGAAAAACCTCTTCGGTGTTTTGTGTTATTTCCAGATAAATTTTTTCAAAATATAATGCAATTCACTACTGAACCTCTTCAGTTTAAATGCAAATAACTTTTCAATGAATAGAATAAATTTTTCAATTTATTTTGTCAAAAATAGAATTTGGGAATGATAAAAATTACAATTTATTGGTTCAAGGTGCCAGAAAGGAAATAAAATACTGGAAATATCAGGATCGGACTACAAAAAGGTGTCAATTTCCTATTCTAATTTTAAAGTCAGAAAGATCAGGAAACAAAAAATAAAATTGTCTTTGCCTAATTCAAACAATCAAAGGAAACCTGTATTTTAAATAAACCAACATGTCTACAGTATATGAAGCATTTTTGATGGAGGCAATGTTATCAACATTTTTTTTATTTATGATTTCCTGTGGCAACATTTTCAAAAGCGGATAGAATTTTCATTTAAATATTTGAAAAGGATAAACATAATTAATCAATTCCTCCTGATCTAAAATATCTACTGTTGATATTAAGTATTAACAGATTTATCGACCCATACTATCCTGTATAGAATTCTCACTTATATCAATGTGTCAGTGCTTGGAGGCATGGGCTGTATCCGACAGCTTGCTTCCTCCAGTGAAATTCACAGTCCAATACCAAGCCGGAAATTACCATCTAACAGTTGTAACCTTAACCTGATAAACACCCAGCAAACATCTTACTCACACAGCAGTTTGATTCCTGTTTATTATCATTTATAAATTCACTAATCAAACTGTCAAACTCTCAATAAAATCTGGCTAGCTAAGGACTCTTAGCATCTTGATTTGTTTAATGTTATTTAAACTACGATAATAACATTGGACTGATATATTGGATCTACATGTCTAAAAACAGATGTGAAAACAAAAAAAAATTCCATCTGGTCACAGGTGAATCTGTAGCCTGTTTGAAAGAAAATAAATGTTTAGTCATGCACATTTTTTTTATTTCTCTACATGTATACATGTACATGTAGCATTTACGCTTATACTACATGTATACACTTAGAGTCCTCTGTAGCTACATGTAAGCGTGTTGAGTATGCTAACCAGAATTCCAGAGTTAAAATCCTCATTGTGAACTGCACATTTTATAGAAGGTAATTCAGGCTCCACATTTTGTTCAAGAGTAATAAAAAAACCTTTCTATATGCAGCAAGGGTGTTTGGCTTCTTAGTCAAAATCTAATAAAGCGTACGGCTTAAAATGTCAGGCGTGAACTTGGATAAAGTCAGATAAAATCAATAGTGTGGGATTTCCTTACAGTACAGACAGCCCAATTGTACAGAGGACACTGGGTGACTTAGGGTACAATCAGCAGCACAGGGGAGTTCTTGACATTAACTACGATAATTAACCATCAGATACACAAAATAACACCTTAACGTTCTAATGATGAAGACACAGGGTTACTTTAACTTAGGGTACATGTAGCATCACAGGGGAGATCCTGACATGAACGATGATAGTTTAACATCCGACGCACAGGGACTTAAAGAATACCTAAAGAGACTTCTCTTATTTAAGGCCCATCTACACGATACAACTTTTGTTGGACAACAAGGTACAACTTTTGTCTTATCATGTTGGACATCACATGTTGGAAGGCGTTTGTTGGACCGTGCAGACCGCATCATCCAACAAGCTCAAATTGATAAACATGTGGAATAATGTTGGAACATGCACCTACATGTACATGTATTTTCCAACACCGACCAACTTTTGTTGTGTACTACTTTCCACATTAACCAATGAACAGAATAACTATCACTTGACGTTGTTTTTGTCATGACTTACCGATGGCAGGCCTGCTGGAGAGCAATTGACGAAGTTTCATGATCATACATTTTCTGGAATGCTATTTGGTTTGTTTGTTTATTTATTTTGCGATTTTCCATCCTATTTCATCATACAACAGCTTACAAAAGTTTGACTATGTTTTATCACGTTGTATCATGTGGACATAGACATCCAACAAGCTAGAACATAGTTAAACATGGGGCTTTAACAATTACATGTAGCTGATCTATTTAGAGCTAGGTGCATAAAAGTTAATTGCCTTTCCCAACACTTTCTTGCTTTACTGGTCACCTACAGTCAACAACATTTGTTAGAAGATGGTGAATCTTGAAGTCTTGGGGTTTTCTACAAAGAAGAATTGATAGAAAAGCCAATCGTGCGCCTTAAAGCCAACTGTTGAGGACACAGAGTTACATAGGGTAGCAGCACAGGGGACGAGATGACAGTAATTATGAATTTGTTCCACAAAGTGATCTTTGCCTATAAGTTGACCATCAACAAAATACCTTTAGTTCTGGTCGCCATGGTATTTAAGATCTACTTCTACATGTAAGGCTAACATTGCTATGTGGAATGGGCCCCTTGGGACCGGGTAAATAAGGGTACATGTACACAAGGGAGATCTTGACAATAACTAGGATAATTAACCCTCAGATACACAAGGACTTTAAGAGACACCGGTCAAGTTTAACAACCCTCTTCTTTTGACCAACCTGCTTGCTGGAGACATGATTCATGAAGAGCTGACATGTGGCCTTTAACCAATCTAATAGTTAACATTGTCCCATTGGTAACTTAAACAATATATCCAAGTCAGGTTCTTTAGTAGTTACATATAGGTCTTGAGAAACAGAGGTGGAAAGCGTTGTCACCAACAGGATGTTATTATACTGCATTACAATACATTGAACATGCCACAAAATAAATTAAATATTCAAAGAAGGCTTCTAAATAGATTGTACATGTAATTTAGTTAAACTACGAAATTACCGAGGTAATAATTTTATTTACAATATTTTCTTGGGTGGTATTTTCCTGCTGGAAATAAACATATCTTGAATGGAATTGTTCGCATTCAGTGGTATCAATAATAGATAATAAATATATAAGTTTATATACTTAATTATACAAAGGTCAATCTCAGACAGTTCAAACACAAATAGATTTAGCACTTAAAAGGTGCATTAACTCCTCAAATATAAACTGCAGTTTGTGAAATGGATAGACCTTTAGGCAAAGATACAGATTTTCCCCATTCGATCAACTGTGAACAGTTGAGTACGACAAGCTATTTAATAATTAATCAGTCAAAGTGTTGTTGATAAGCTCTTATCAATGGGAGACAGATGATCATGTTATCAGTGGATACCCACCACTGAACTCTTCAATACCAGGAAAGCATTTCTGAATGCCGGTTAATATTATATTTCTATCATGAATATGATGGTACATGTACGTGTATGTATCTTAGTTAGCCAATTCGATGAAAAAAACCCACTGAACATTAATGTCACTGGATAAATGTGCAAACAATAAGATAATTACAATTGAGAAAGCAACTTACAGGACACATTACATAAAAAAGGTAAAGAATGCAAATTTACACCCCGAGACTTTGCACCATGGCAAGGGAAGCTACCTGCCTTCAATGGCCAAGAGCACCATGGTACGGAAAGCTTTAGAGGGCTCAGCCACCTGCCTTTATGAGCCCACAGAGCACAGGGGCACGAGAAGCTCAGCCACCTGCCTTTATTGAGCCCACAGAGCATCAGGGCACGATAAGCTCAGAGGGGCTCAGCTGCCAAGGCCTTTATGATCCCACAGAGCACCAGGACACGAGAAGCTCAGCTACCTTTCTTTATGAGTACAGAGTACCAGGGCACGAGAAGCTCAGCCATGGGTCTGCCTTTGTGAGCTCACAGTGCACCAGGGCACGAGAAGCTCAGCCACCTGCCTGTATGAGCACACAGAGCACGAGCAGCTCAGAAGGGCTGTCACCTGCCTGTTAAGCACACAGTGCACCAGGGTTAGAGAAGCTCAGCGCCACCTGCCTTTATGAGCCCACAGCGCACCAGGGCACGAGAAGCTCAGAGGGGATCAGCCACTTGCCATTATGAGCACTTATATTGTCAATTGTCATTAAACTTACAATTTATGACAGCTATAATGTTTAAATGAATAGAGATGTTTTATTAAGCAAGTTTCAAGGTAAAACAAGTGTTTCATCAATTCGCTCAGATTCTTCAGGGTTTATTATATAATCACTGCTAGAGTATCACCCACCTCTTCAACAAAGAGAAGCTGCCAATAACCACCAGCTAGAATACTGGCAAAGGTCATCAACTTATTACAAAGGGTTTGAATAACTACAACAAATTGGTGATTGTACCTGTAAATGAAGCAATTGCATTGATCAGCCAGGTGTCACGATGGCAAGCCTATCATTCACCTTTTCATCTCCTCTTTAGAACTACAAATATTCCCCGATTGCGTAATGAGCAATCAGCTGCATCCCATAGAACACCATCAACATAATCAACATAACAGCTTGTTTCTCTTTTTGATGTTACACGCTTGATTGATAAAAGGAACTGCATGGAGAATGATGTAACAGTCAGGTTCCCAATGGCATCTTTTTAACATGCACTGTAAATTAATTTATGTGATCGTCAGTGCATAGCTATTGCAGTTTTAGTATAATGAAAATAATGATAACAATGTAACAAAGTGCCACAATAAATCAGCTTCCTGATGATAAACCTTAGGTAAAAGAGACATGATATCTTTCTGATGCTTGAGGCTCTCAAGAGGTGAGGGCGATTTGTAGTGATCTTCTGTTTTTCGTCCCGTTCTTGTTTGATTGGGGTTTAAGCCATGCTCAGAGGTATTTCACTATATGATGGCATGACAGCCTGATGGGTGGATGAAACCACCCTTGACGTCACAGGTAACATAAAATATGAGACAGGACGTCAAGGACAGGACAAAAACATAACCAAAAATTCTATTTGCTGATGCCCTTTAGCCGAGAGCACCAGTAAACTCCTGCCAAACCACCTGCTCCTGTTCTGTCATTGATGCTGTCGGCTATGTCAATATACATATACTATGATTTTTGTTTATGGCTGGTAAGCCATCAGGGAAAATACCTCTGAGCCAAAGCGCCAAACACCAAGCAGTCAATCAATCTTTATTCTGACTTGTACAACAGGAACATGTATCAATCACAACATATTTGATCAATAATGGGGCCGAGTTGTGTAACGTATTCTAGTTGTGGCACTAAATCAGTGAGTGATTAAGCCAGTCTGTTTTGCTGGAAGCTCTGAGGATACCTTATTTTGCCTGTCGCTCATCTCAGTGTATCCCAAATGTTTTAAAGTGGCTAGGTTATTAGATAATTGATGACACACGCGTGAATCAGTTAAACCAATCTATAGGAGAGAGAGTTAGTGGTTTATTTTGAGAATGACATTTACCCTTCACTCTCTCTGTTGACTTCAAGCTCTAGGATTCTAATCAGAAAATATGACGCCCAATGATAAAAACAGAATCAGTTATTGATTTCCTAAATGGCTCTTCAGTGAACCCGTCATAAACATAAGAAAATGTTTAATAAAAATAAAGTTATGACCCCAATAAAACATGTGACACAGTAATTCAAAACTTCTGTTGATTTTAAAACCATTGTCAAGAATTATTTTAAAATAAACCAAACTATTGAATTCCCATGTATCCATGTGTAACTTTACCCACTGTGTTTTGTTATGGTCATCCGTGGCTTGATCCATGATTTTGGGGAAGGGCCTGTGGAGGTCAAATAGGAGAAATTTATGAGCGAGTCGTGGAATTTGGGCGATTTTTTCCCAATCCAATTGCCAGATCCATAATTGGTGGATTGCATGCATATTCACCTAGTTTACTGAAAGGGCATTTTAGCGATCAAATTTCTTTTTATTCTATTATTTGGAGGGAATATTTTTTATTATTTTCAGGGGATGGGGCCCATTTATGTTGGGAATGGGGCTTGTCAGTTGGGGAATGGGTCCCTTTATGGGCCCCTGGAACATAGGCAGAATAAGCCCGGTCATCACCAGGAATGATGTCTTCTATAGCTATAAAGTCTTAAGTGTGATAAGCCTGTTATATGTGTCTGTAAACCTCTTTGACATGTCTGAATAAGAGGTTACTCTTTCTGTTTGCAGACACTAAACACTGAAAACCTGTCTCGCGTTTTATTAGATTTAAGAAAATTTCACGTTTAGAATTTGAACTTGACCTTTGTTCAATGTTTTTAGCTACGGGCACCGTCTATTACAACCCCTAATGAACCTTGCATCTCAATCTAGAAGCTACAGCTCCATTGTATAGGGTTGATTTTTCTATTTTCCCACTTAAGTGGCAGCAAAACACAGACAGAAACTATTACAGTGATTTATCGTATTGAATTAGACAGTAGCAGAAAGTCACAGTGAGCTGTGGAGGTATTGGTTATGTAGAGTCTGTCTAACTGTGATCATTATACTGTCAGAGTTGTATGGAAACTGGAGAGGTCAACAATGTTATGTCATACATGTAACCTGGTTTCTCTGAACTCTCATTTACTCGGTCTGGGAAGTAATACTACAAGACTACCATAGACAGGCCTTGCATTTTGACGGGCCGATTAGCCTTGCCCCCGTGGTCGATTTTCCGGGGGTCTTTTTACCGGCCCCATAAAATTAAGCTGTGAAAAAAAAGTTGAGCTTTTAGCCTGAAAATACACTCTTCCCACTTTATTCCATGCAAGCGTGTGTTGACGCGTCTCGAGACACATTTTGACCAGAGCAATCTGACATGCCTTGCAAATCCCAATGCAGACGCATTTCGATGTGTGTGAACTTCGCTTTAGTACCTTTCTGTAGGGGAATTCCTTTCAAAATTAGATGACATCATTACTAGGGTGTCCAGCATTCAAATCTGATTGGCTGGACCCAAACTGACCTATATATACGTCATTGAGGAAATATACCCAGATACAAGATTCCACATGTTACTGAAAACAACATGGCAGGCACTATCCTAATTGATACTAAGACTGGTTTTTGGATGGAGTTTACCTATTTAGTAGTTTTGATAGGGAAAAAAATTCAAAAGAAACCAATATTTCAACAAAAATTGTTTACGTGTCATCAAGTCGACTTA
>JAVFBY010418266.1:0-14458 GCA_034781015.1 Tonicella lineata
TGAGGATTATGGTTAGACTGAAATCAAAAGAGGAGGTGTATGGTTAGACTGAAATCAAAAGAGGAGGTGTATGGTTAGACCGAAATGAAAAGATGAGGTGTATGGTTAGACTGAAATCAAAAGAGGAGGGGCAGGGGTGGACTGAAATGAAAAGATGAGGCGCATGGTCGAACTGAAATGAAAAGATGCCACAGAAGGTTGGACCGAGATGAAAAGATGATGCACAGGGTTAGGCCGAAATGAAAAGTTGAGGCACAGGGGTGGACTGAATGAAAAGATGTGGCAAAAGGGTTGGACTGATCAAAATTCAACTTTTAAAGGCTCAGAAACTATAGGAAAATTTTCTTCATATATGAAGAGAAGAGAGAGAGAGAGAACCTTGAACATGTGGTGTAAGTAGTCAGATCACTTCTAACTAGGTCAAACACATACAATCAATATGCTAAAGAATCAAAAAAATTTGCCCTACATTTAAAGATTTGCATAATTAAATTGATGTGAGTGAGAGTTCTTGGTAATTTAACGGATAAAACCAATGAAGTTTATTTACATGTGTGTTGGATTGTTTGTTTGATTGGGGTTAAACGCTGTGCTCAGGGGTATTTCACCTAAATGATGGCACGCCAGACCAAATTGCAATGGGTGGAAGAAGTCATCATTGGCATGATACAAGACGACACAGAACTAGGACAGGGAAATAAAAGAAGAAAAAAATTCTATAACTCCCGAAGCTTTCCTAATATATAAACATAAAAATACATATATATCCAATCCGATGTAACAAAAGTTCACCACAGGAGGTATAATATAGCATATAATAGGCCTACCGATTGTCCTATATCCAAGTTAAAAACTACCATTTTATGGAAATAATAATGAAATTTCACTGAATTCCCTTCAGGCGATTTTGGCGTTAAATCCTCATTAATTTGATGACTGTTACCATTGTAGGTTTAATTTATATTGAACTAACATAATATAATGATATAGTTTGGATCAGGGGGGGAAACTCTAAACACTATAAAACGTAAGCTAGCCAAGCGTTGTCTCCCTTTGAATAGATCATCGCAGCCGAAAGTTTTATCTCACCTGCTTTAATGAATATTCATGAGACACTGACCCAGATACCTGTGCGGTGACTGATATCACAACTTTGAACGGGTTATGGAGTGAACTGGGACAAAATGAAAGGTTACTCGTCCATCAGTTTGTTCGTTTTGGCGTGTTTTGGACTGCTCCACGAAGGTAATGTCAGTTGTTGACACGTTTTAAATAGTCAGCAGGTGTGTTTATTGATACAGATTATATGATTTGCAGAATAAAATAGGTCTGCCTCTATCTCGTTGCAAAACGTGTAGAAGCAACTCAAGTTGCATGAGATGTGGGTGTTATCACGTTTCGACACAATTGGACGCTGCAGTTTATTTGTAAGACAGAATGGGTCTTCATCGGTGCTTCGCTGTAATATGGCTCCTGTGCTATATCACCGAAAGGTTCTGTCCATCAAATGTTAAAAAAAATCAACACTACTTGGTTGTTATATTTATTGGTGCCAATGGCAGATCCTGATGGCAACACTCTCGTTGGATAACAGCTATTCAATACACTTTAATCGAAAACATTACGCAACTACTTAAGGCAAGGCTGTTTTGCAATGATCTAGGCTAATGGATTTTACGATTATTTGAATTGAGATAAAGTGGTCGTTAAGATGAATTCGTTTGGTTTGGTTGTGGTTATTTCCTACAAGAAACTGCGGTTGTCCGGAACTAAACTGGGTACACCATTAAGATGTAATTAAACCGGATCGGTCTACTAACCGCCGCAAACTATCACCATTCAATTAATAGATAGGTTTAGTTGTATCTCCTTGGTCTCTATTGCCTTTTTATGTTTCAGTCGTATTTAACAGTGCTTTGTTCCCCGCTGCTCTCAAAAGTAATAGAGACATGGACTCGTTCTTGTGGTATCTTGTAATAAATATACTGTCGATGGTGGGTTGTTTCATTTATAGCCTTGAAATGCAATACTGTTTGTGATAAAAACATTACCAGGTTTCTTTTCGTGGATAATATAATCAACTTTGAATGAGACGAAGCGCTGTCAGCCTGATTGATCGAACAAAGATACCTGAGCTTATTAGATGGAGAAGCGTTTTTGTGACAGATTCAGTGGAAGTTAATTCAGCCCGTGTAAGTGACGGAAACATTAGACAATACTATTTATGTTGTCATACTTGCTGCGATTCACAAAAGTAATTATCTTGGCAGTTCATTGATTGATTGGTTTTTAACTTCATGCTCAAAGGCAATACACCTCTACAAGGGCGTGTCAGGTGAAGGAAACAGCCCTTGACATCACCGGCAACATGGCACGACTAGGAGAAGACAATGAACTGGAAACAACAACAAATCGGCTTTTTAATAACCTTAAGCTCTGATACCACTAGCGCATTAGGAAACTCTCTCGAACCAACGCAATTGAATGAGTTTTGTATGGTACATACAATGTACATTACTAGTTATTGACGTTTCTCGAAGGGTGTACGGGATTTTATGACCGTCCTGAAGCTCGTACGCCCTGAGCCGCAGGCGAAGCGGCGTACGAGCTTCAGGACGGTCATAAAATCCCGTACACCCTGAGAGAAACGTCTATAACGAATTTATTATCCTTCAAGCCTGCATGTGTGCGATTTTATTCACTTTAAACGAGATAAAAGCGTATTTTAAAAAATAAATTTTTGTTTGCTATCAAAGTTATCTCCCTTGGAAACTCTTGACACCATGACAACGCTGTTACATTGACTGCATAAAATCAGCGACCAAAAGCAGTTCCAGATATCACGTTTTCTTTATTAAAATGTTTGTAAAATGCAACATTTGTTAAGTAGTTGTGTTTTAAGCGATGTGAGCGACAATCAAAAGGCAATTTATACTCCCATTTATATTTTATTTAAAAAAAAACAAAATAGTGTGGCGGCGGCCATGTTTGTTTTGTTATCACCCGCGAGATTTATTTCCAGGCGGGGGGTACGGGAATTTTACCCCCGGCAAATTGATTAATCAAAACGTCAGGAATTTGGTTGACGGATAATAAAAAATCTTGTCTGCAACTGAAGCGTTTGTTGTATGATCATCAAACTTAGTACCCAATGACACGGACAAGAAGCATATGTTTTTCAAGTTCATAGAACAAAAGTCAAGGTCACCGATAACAAAAAACAAAATCTTGCCGACAAGGTCTAGAAAAAAACTGTAGGCCAGATTTTTTTTTCAAACTTAGCACCCGTATTTTCTTTCACATGCACAAGAAGCCTATGTATTTTCAAGGCCACCATGAGCAAAAGGTAGAAAATCTATTCACATCATTGTTTTATATTTGGTTTACATGTTTTGTATCACAAGAACAAGAAGCCTATTCGATTATAAAGTATATTATATTTGTCAGGCTTATCATTTAGAGATATCACCCCATGCGAAGGGATGATCCGCTTTAACAATATCCCCATGCGAAGGGATTATCCGCTTTAACAGTCACCTTGTTACACCTTATTTGATGCCTTTTCTGGTAGGCGTGTGCTCGAATTCCGAAATTCCGAATTCGAAAATAATGTTTTTGTATGGAGAAAGAATTAGCAGTTATCAATTCGCACAAATGTCAGGAAATTTAAACATAAAACATACTACAAATTGTATCAAGAGATCGGGTTTCTTCGTACGGAAAACTACCAATTCGTCCTTCCTATGTGTACAATAGAGTATGCCATATAATTGTGATTCGCACTTATGTGAAAACATTGCTTAAATTTCTGTGGACCTGATGTGTGTAACCCTAGTATATACCCTAGTGCCTAATAATCCAATAAATTGGGTATGCTGGTGACATAAATTGAAAGCAGCAGACTAAAACATTTCCTGTTTACAAAAAGCATAGCGCAAACGTCGTTTCTGCATAAATGGGCTATTATAATAATGGACAAAGCCTTGTGAATCAGCGTTTAAAACCAGGAAACAAGAAACTGTATGAACAATATGAAATTACATCACATTATAATATATGTATTTCACATCGCAACATTATCAACCTTACTTTTGACAAGTTTGTGGCATTCAAATTACAGCAACGTGGTGTAAATTTATATCTGAGCATAATGGGAAGTTAAACACTGACGTTATATATATGCGTTAGAACAAAATGGTATATAAATTTGTGGTGAAGTTTGGCTGATGTGTTTTTAATAATATTTATCCGTCAAGCTCGGTACATATTCAGATTTAATAGTTAGGACTTGCCAGGCAAGTGTTTAAAGTAATGTCTCAAGTTTCATTTGATTAACTATAACACTTGCACGAGATTTTCCTACCTCTATACACGTCAACAAAGAGACTGTAACAACATTTGTCTTTATTTTAAAAATCCAGCAGACAGGTTTCGTAAATTGATTGACAGCTTTACTTCAGTCAGATTCACCTAGATCGTCATTGGTTGATAATAGGGATCTCCAGTGGAAAAAAGGGAGAAAACTATGTCACTCATATAACAGGCAATGCCATCTATCTCATTGCCTAACAATAGCATGATATGAATAATCAATTGAATACTATTGTTAGTCAATGACATTACGGTCTCTACCTGTCACAAAGGTGACATAGTTACCTGCCATTTTAGCCACTGGCGATCCCCATTGGTCGGTAATGTAACCAGCTGTAATTATCTGCTAGGCCTATTGGCCTAAAGCGTTTGCAAATATTTTTAAAAAGTGGATTAGGCCGAAAACGGCAATTCTCAACTGTGGAAATGTAGTTAAGCAGAGATTAAATTTAACCTTAACAAAGTACAGAAATTTCGCATTATTGTCTGTAGAACGCAGATTCAACAATCATGACAATGCACCTTTTGTAAAGATAAACATAAAACAGTATGCAATATACATAGGAAGACAGATCAAACCGATAAAACGTTTTTATACCATCCGCCTATATACTCAAGTACATCCATTACCATTCCCAAGGCTGCTAACTAGATTGTCTTATACTTGTAAACTATTTGCAACCCATCACAAACCACATATTTTGATCCAGTTAATCCTAAGGGCTAATGTTATTTGATTACCTAAGAAATCCAATAACGTACATGAAGATTTCGCAAAAAAATGAAATCTGCAACAGCAATATTACCCACAAAAAAATTGTCTTTGTTTCATTTGGGATAAACGCCGTGTTTTTCCCCTATATGAAGGAATGACAGCCCAATTGGGCGACGAAAAACACCCTTGACTTCCCTGGTAACATAAAAAAACGAGACAGGACAAGGACAGGGAAAAAACATGACAACACAAATATTTTCTGATGCCCCTTAGCTCAGAGCATCAGAGCATCAGGAAGCAATGTCACACAAATGAAAAAATGGATTTGATAGTCCGTATAGACCATGTCGCTTACATTCAGTAATTCGATGTACATGGATTGTCACCGGCTACAGGTTTCGGATCGTCACATTGCGATGATTTGTTTTTCGTGATGTTGTGAACTGACACTTTCACCCTATACTTATGTATTTTTTACATTATTACATATATTACATTACAATCACATCAGTTATGCATATTTTCATTGAGAGGCAAAAGATAAAACGCCATTCGTTAATTTCCTCAAGTAAAGGCCCTGTCACACTATTGCGTATATACGCTAAGTAAAATAAATGCAAAAATGGTTGCAAATAGAATTGTCTTCCAATTAATGAGGAAAGACCGCAGCTTATTAGTTATAGATCCATTAACGTTAGCTACCTCCATACTGTTAGTCTTCCCCGTTGAGTACGTTATCAGCTACTGTAACTAGCAGCTTATATGAGCACTTTGTCACGTGATAGCTGGACACGTGCAATTCATACGCCACTCATTCACTTGCTATACGCAGACTTTGTTGGTAATACCCTTGATATACGCTGGCGGAACACTACTCATACGCTACTTCTAGTTTTAATACGGAAAGTGTACACAAATTCTGTATTTTCAAGGGCTTTTCGTGCGTATGAAATTAAAATTTTGAATTTTCGTACGCAACTAATACGTTTCTCTCATACGCAATAGTGTGACAGGGCCTTAAAGTGGAACTTAAGGAAAAACTAAACTACATGACAAGTGAATGTTCTGTAAGAACATTTAAATGAGAAGTTGTCAATTATCTAGATCAAAAATTGCAATACAGGCGTAACTATAGATCAAAGATAATTGGCCCACCCTTTTCGTGTAACTTTAAGACAATTTCACACATAAGGTGGCGGTATACCCTTTTAAGAAGTGCTGTCCCACTGCAATATTATATATAGACCTAAACACGTCTAGTAAATTAAAAGGGGTAAATGTCTGCATAACAATGACAAAGCATAAATAATGACGAACCCAAAAATGAGCATGAATCATGCAGAAAAAAACAGCCTGGATCCTTCATGTGGTACCAAGCACATTTTAAGAATATTTCATGTACATCTTTGTGTATTGTCTTTCAAATCCTGCCAAATGAGGGTATAAGTCAGTGTCACTAGAAATCCGCCATTTTCTATCATTGAGACATAACAATCACCTGGACTAGACCACAGACTCAAAGGTAAGAAACAACATTTTCAGACATCCAAATTGAATAAAATAAAGGCTTTCTCATTCCGAAAGTTTACCGGATCCCCTTAATGTATATTATTCACACATACTTAATACTTACATAATCGTCATAATGATCCAAATTTGACCAATTTTTTTCCCTGTGTTGGTGGTGCAAAACTCGTTTCCAAAGCTACGCGACCTACATTAAGAATTGGCCCCCAAAAACGTATGTACGCGAACGTCCCGTGGCCTACACGCATTCCGGAACATGGGCTTGGAGCCGCCGCGCCCATATTTAAGCTAGCCCAATCAGCTTAACTTGCTTTTGGTAAAGGAACAACATCCATTATAACCACTCACGCTATAAGATGCTTTTATTGAGCTTGGGTATTGGAATTTCACTATATATTGATTGTAGTTTTCTCAACAGTATTGTTACAGATAATGAACAACATATTGGTCAGGGGTATATCCAGAAGATAATACAACAGTCCGTATCCCCTTGCAACGGAGTGAAGAGAGGGATATAGGATTCTGCTCGTACTTGAGGTTCGTCGTCATCACTCTAGCACTTTGTGAGTGATTTTTTTTTATGAAACTTCGCACGCAGTCTTATTGAGAAAATATCCTGCACAAGTTCGAATTCGAGAGTCGTGGGGTCAAGGTCATTATGGCTTTTTTATTAAATGTTTAATAAACAAGTGTATAGAACTTTATACGAGTAAATCTTTTAGAAAAGTTCAATTCAGGGTCGTGCGGTCAAGATCAAGGACACATTATGGCTATTTTTAGAAAACGATTGCCATCACTCTTGCAGCTTTAGTTATGGTCTAAAACTCCAAAGACATGGTTATTTAGTAAATATCTTGTATAAGCTCAAATTTCAGCCTAGTGGCGTCAAGGTCAAGGTCATTTTGGCTATTTTTATAATTTAAAAAAGTGTCATTACTCTCGCGGATGTTTCGTTCGATTAAGCTCTATAGTTGATTTATTTATTGGATAATTATAATGAAATGTATTAATATGAACACCTAGATCTCTTACTGTTTATTTTGTCTAGAAATGTATCCATTTTAGACAATGCAAGTAGGACGAAAACGCCATACTGATTCGTATCTCTGAGGTGCCTTGTTATTTTAATCCTGGTCTCAGTTTTTGAGTTCTAATGCAGATTGACTGGTCATGCGGTACAACAACATCCGAATCAAGCTTAGAAGCTGTCAGTCACACAAAGGCCGACTGTCTTTGGGAGAAGAATTGGTATGTCTTCTGATCGCGTTTAAACCAAGGCACTATATAATCATCTGGTCAGCTGAGATTGCCTTGGCAATCCAAAATAGATTAGAATAGCATCACATCTCCAATGTCTTTTCGACAAATACAGCGACATTTTAAAGCTAACCTCGCACAAGACAGTGACTGTCGTCATTTTGTGTTTGCTTTTATTGGATCCCTAAAGACGATTATAAATAAACCAGTAAAAAGAAACATTTATATTACCCTTTTGCTCGAAGCACCAGTAACAAAAGAAACATCTCGCCATGCACCCATCCCATAGAAAGGTATATGTTAGAGGCAGAGTTCTGTATTGTTATAAGCCTACTATGTACATGTATCCGTATATAACTAGGTATATGTTTCGTGTTTATCTGGTGTATCATGTGATAACCCATATTGTACTTGGGAATACAGAAAACCTCGCAGCAGTTAAGACTGTGAGACTCTGCATGATGACCCTTTAAAGCTCAAAGATACCCAGGATCTGCCTTTTATGAAGAAAGTTTATTTATAAAATATTTGCGTTAGGGTAAACATTTAAACAAAAATATGCATAAATACAACAACAAAGAGTCGTATTATATGTATATGTATATTTCTATAGTTCTTTCTCTGCATTTATAAAAATATACCATTCCAAAAAAGAATTACACCATCACTGGACCGGGCAGGGTCAAGGTCATTTTGGCTATTTTTATAAACAACTAAAATAACTATGGGCCACATCTTTTTGTGGAGTACATAAATGATTTGCCCAGTGTAATAAATAACTCAAAACATTTTCTATATACCGATGACACTGCATTGTTTTATTCAGATCCTTCAGTTGATAATGTAAAAAAGGTTCTTTCTAAAGATCTGGAAAATGTGTCTGAATCGCTAAATAAAAACCATTTAACACTAAACGTTGCAAAAACAAAATGTATGCTGTACGGAAACACAACAAAACTTATCAAAGGCTGTTAATGTTAACGTCGTTGTTAATCATGAACGAATTGAACAAGTTGATGTTTTCAGGTATCTGGGTGTATACATTGAACCTGAGCTGTCATATACTGCACATATTGATAAATTGTGTTCGAAGACTTCTCAACGTGCTGGAGTTTTAAGTGCAGTGAGACCGTGCGTTTCCCCAAAATGTGCTTAGTTATTATATGATTTTACCACTGTTTGATAATTGTGATATTGCCTAGGGGAAATATATATATTTTTTATAAATGCAGAGAAAGAAAATGTGACATGTATATTCCCTATCGAATCTTAGTCATATCATTTTTATTGGAGAAAAAAAATATACATATATTTTTATTTATTTTATTTTTTTAATTATTCATGTTTGTATCATCTTTAGGTGTGTATCTGTGATATATTCTTATTCATATATATTTATTTAATGCAGAGAAAGAAAATGTGACATGCCTCCACCGGCGATATTTAAAATTTCAAACTATATATAAAAATATATATTTATTTTTTGTATAAAAACAGCCATTGGATCGGAATTAATTTATCAAGTTTAAATACATTATCTATCTATATATAACAAAAATGTCATTACTCTCGCGGATGTTTCATCCGATTTAGCTTTATAGTTAAATGAAGACTTAAATCTCTGAATGTATATTTTTCTAGAAATGTATCCATTTTAAACAATGCAAGTAGGACGGAAATGCAATACTGTGAGGGGATTCGTATCTCTGAGATGCTGTGCTATTTTAAATTCTGGTTTCCGTTTTTGACTTCTCATTCAGATTGACTGGCCATGTGTACAACAACATCCTAATCGAGCTTAAACCAGCGGTCAGTCACACAAAGGCCGACCGTCTGAGAGAAGATATCCAAAATAGATTAGAATAGCATCACATCTCCAATGGATTTTCGACAAATACAGGCTATTTCAAAGCAAACCTCGCGCGAGATCATCGTCACTTGGTGATTGGTTGTCTTGGGTCTTTAAAGACGATTATAGATAAGCCACTAAAAAAACTTCATATTGCCCTTTTGCTCGAAGCACCAGTAGCATAAGGAACATCTCACCATGCATCCCGTAGAAGGGTATATGTAAGATGGAGAGTTCTGTATCGTTATTAGTCTACCATGTAACCTTATATAACTAGGTGTATCTATAAAACAGAGGCGTCTGTCTGTCTGTGCGTGTGTTTGTCTGCGTGCATTTTGCTGCCAAACCAAAAGAGATAGACCCAACAAACCATATATATTCTGAAAGGGCATGACCAAAGGAAGGTTTTAGGCACATACCAATGGGGGTCAGTTTCGTCTGTCTGTACGTGTATTTGTCTGTGTGCATTTTTCTCCCAAACCAAAAGAGATAAACCCCACAAACCATATAAATTCTGAAAGGGCATGACTCAGGGAAGATTTTAGGCAAGTATTAACAAAAGTGGATTAGACAGAAAACGGCAATTTGCAACTGTGGAAATGTAGTTTAGCAGAGATTAAATTTAACCCTAACAAGATTCAACACTCAAGACAATGGACCTTTTTGCAAAGATAAAGATAGACATAAAACAGTATGCAATGTGCAGTATAGTAATAATATCAACTTTTATTTGGAGATGGCCAAAGTTTGTGCTCGCAACATTGATATTTCTCTTCAACTAGCGACACAATCTGTAAAACGATTTGTAACAATGGGGGAGGGGGGGGGGGGGGGGGTAATTTTTTTATTTAAAAAAAAACAGTATGTTTTGAAAAGTAAACATATAGCATAAAACCCTGGACGAACAGTAATCTTTCAACAGAACATTTACATAACTTTTCACATTTCTAATGTGTGGCGTTTATTTACTGTTGCATACACGCGGGTGGTAGGCGTTACCTTCCTGATTCCCTGGTGCTGTCTGAGCTAAGAGGCATCAGGAAATATGTTTCCTGTCATTTTAATGTCTCGTTATTTATGTAGCCAGTGACGCCAATGGTGGTTTCCTCCGCCCATTTGGCTTGCACGCCGCCTGTACTTGAAATACCTCTGAACACGGCGCTAAACCCCAATCAATCAAACCATCAAAACCTTATAACACAAGAGCGTATACAATCAGTCAAATACAACATAGAACCTTTTTAATTTGTTATGAATAAAAATCACGCTGTAAAAGTTTTATATCTATCGTATATGATCACTAGAGTCCCATTTCTTGAAATTTGATTCCGCAAACCTCAGTAGATGCTTGGGTGACTTAATCGCATTATGTCCCAGGACGGAACATAAGACGCCTTGCGCAATCAATAATTCCCTGCCTAAATAGATCAGCGAAAGTTAAGTTTGAGTGCAAAATCAATGTGCTAATTTAATAACTGTTCACAATTACTATTTTTTCATAGGAAGACAGATCAAACCGATAAAACGTTTTTATACCATCCGCCTATATACTCAAGTACACCCATTACCATTCCCAAGGCTGCTAACTAGATTGTCTTATTACTTGTAAACTATTTGTAACCCATCACAAACCACATATTTTGATCCAGTTAAACGGGGCTAATAAGCCTAAGGGCTAATGTTATTTGATTACTTGAAGAAATCCAATAACATAATTGAAGATTTCGAAACAAAAAAAAATTGAAATCTGCAACAGCAATATAAACAACCCACACAAAAAAATTCTGTTTGTTTGATTAGGAAATAAAGGTTTTGTTTTTTACCTAAAACCACTGCAAACAAAAAGGATTTGTCCATTGTTTTGGGGTCCAGAGGGGTGACGAGAAAAAAAAGCAACAGTGAAGTTCCTGAATTCTGTACACATTATATGTCCTAAATTGGTTTTAAAATCCTGGTAATTGCACACATTTCACTAATAAACATAACACGCTGCCCGGCTTGTTAGGCTTCAATTTTGATAGATGATATATTGATTTTAAATGGAAGCGGCAGACGACATGTCACCCCTGCACTGATTGTCGATTTAAACATTTCCATAGAACGTCGTGACGTCAATACTCCTTTCATGGAACATATTATGACGTAAATTATTCTTGACATCTATTGGCAGTTTTAGGCAAAACAGGCTTCTATTCTTTAAGTATTACGGATTTCGCAGATGTGTTAGAATTCGAGATACACGCCGTGCTTTTCCCCTATATGAAGGCGTAACAGCCCAAGTTGGTGGAGAAACCCACCCTTGACCTCCCTGGTAACATAAAAACGAGACAGGACAGGGGGGAAAACATGACAAAACAACTACTTCCTGATGCCCTATCAGGAAGCCATTCCACAAAATGAAAAAATGGATTCAATAATCCGTATGTGGCTTACATTCAGTAATTCGTTGTACATGGATTATCACAGGCTTAAGTTTTCGGATCTTCACATTGCAGTTGTTTGTTTTTCGTGGTGTTGTGAACTGACACTCTCACTCTATAATTAGGTATTTTTTTACGTTATTACAGATATATATCATTAAAATCATAGAAGTTATGCATATTTCCATTAACAGGCAAATTCGTTAATTCCCTCCAAATATTGTTAGTAAAGTGTAAGGTAAGGAAAAGATAAACTACATGCCAATTGAAAGTTCTGTCAGAACATTTAAATGACAAGTTGTCAATTATCTTTATCAAAAATTGCAATACAGACGTAACTATGGGCCACAGATAATAATGCCCCAGCCCCTAAGCTGTCCCACTGCAAAATTATATATATACAAACGTCTAGTAAATTAAAAGGGGTGTACATGTATGTCTGCATAACGATGACAAAGCAAAAATAATTATGAACCCAAAAATGAGCATGAATCATGCAGAACAAAAAGCCTGGATCCTTTATGTGGTACCAAGCACAGTATATACTAGTAAGCATATGTCAAGTACATCTTTGTGTATTGTCTTTCAAATCCTGAAAAATGAGGGTATAAGTCAATGTCACTAGAAATCCGCCATTTTCTGTCATTGGGACATAACAATCACCTGGACTAGACCACAGACTCAAAGGTAAGAAACAATGTTTTTAGACATCCAAATTGAATAAAATAAAGGCTTTCTCATTCTGAAAGTTGACCTGATCCCTCATTGTATATTATTCACACATACCTAATACTTACATAATCTTTGTAATGATCCAAATCTGTGTTCCTGGTGTTCGCCAAGCGACAAAACTCGTTTCCAAAGCTACGCGACCTACATTCTCAATTGTGCCCCAAAACTTATGTACGCGAACGCCCGGAGGGTCATTATTCAGAATTGGCCCCAAAAACGTATGTACGCGAACGTCCCGTGGCCTTCACCGATATCCAGTTGAGACACCACTCATTACATATTTAGGAAACAAATGGAATAAAACTGATATCCCCTTTTAATCAGACAAAAAAAACCTACACGTCTCATTCCATTTTAAAGAAACCGAATGCCAGTCTTTGATGTGTAAAAGGGAGTAAAAACATGTGACATTAAAAGTAGTTTTTTGTGGTGTCGTTCACAGTGTGATCTAGTACATGTATATAACTTAATATTCTCTGGGTGTGGGTATTGTTTGACAACGGTTTTAAATTTGCCATAATAAACAAGCGAGAAAATATACAGATTTGTGTCTAACTGTATATTGATAGATGTTAGATCTCATGTATAGCGTGAAAGTATTTAACATTTTGGGAGTCTTGTGCAAATGTGTTTCATGAACGGCGAAAGGTGCAGAAGATGGGCATAAATAAGTGTTAACTCATTTGAGAATAAATAAATGATACAACACCCGGCTGATAAAAAGGAAAGATAATCCATGAGCATAACACAAATGGATTTTATTTGCCGATAAATAGTGACAATTTTATTTAAAATTTAGAAAAGTGAAAACGTATTCGCAAATTAATAGATTATTACCGATCTGATAAAGCAAAGGTATTTGTAGTTCATGACAAAAACACGTGTAGCGCACCGATACATTGAGACAATTATGGACATATTTTATTGAGATTTCATTGATTGTTATCATTTCTTTTACGCTAGAAGCCAACAGGTAAATAATTAATGAGACATTTCAGCCTGGTAGCCTCGAGTGCCGAATGTCATCAATAATTCTGATAGGAAATGGGATACACTGACTTCTCTCTAACCATAAACATGTAACATATACGTAACCTGGTGATTTTAACAAGTCTAAAAATATCTCAGTTTCACAAAATCTCTGATCCTAAGATCTTGTGATCGTAAACACAAACAATAAATGCGTTAGTAAATAAAAGTAGTTTTTGTGGTGTCGTTTACAGTGTGATCTAGTATATAACTTAAGTGTTCTCTGGGTGTGAGTATAGTTTGACTACGGTTTTTAATTTGCCATAATAAACAAGTGAGAAAATATACAGATTTGTTTCTAACTGTATATTGATAGATGTTAGATCTCTTGTATAGCGTGCAAGTATTTAACATTTTGGGAGTTTTGTGCAAATGTGTTTCATGAACGGCGAAAGGTGCAGAAGATGGGCATGAATAAGTGTTAACTCATTTGAGGATAAATAAATTATACAATACCCGGTAACTGAGAAAAAAAGGAAAGATAATCCATGAGCATGACACAAATGGACCTTATTTGCCGATTAATAGTGACAATTTTATTTAAAATTTAAAAAAGTT
>JAVFBY010418488.1:0-23123 GCA_034781015.1 Tonicella lineata
TATTTCACTTATAAGAAATCTTGGTTTATTAGTTTGACTGTGATTTTTTCATAGTACAGGGTACTCAAGTTTATTTCACTCTTAAGAAATCTTGGTCTATTTGTTTTACTGGGATTTTTTTAAACAGTACTCAAGTTTATTTCAATTACAAGAACTCTTGGTCTATTTGCTTGACTGGGATTTTTTCACAGTGCTTAATAAGGTTATATCACTCATAATTAATTTTGTGGAATCTTGCTGAACACATAAACACCGTAAGTGTGTATCCATTGTCATGGGAAACCCAAGAGGGGAAGCTACAGTAAGCAAGTGAACTTTGAAGGACATCAGCTTCACCATTTTGTATATCACACAAATTAGACAAGTCAAAAGTAGAACCCAACAAACTACCAGTGATACTGCATAGTCAAATGGATAAATAATTAAATTAATATAATGTTTGCCTTGAATTGTCTGTTAGCGTCGACCTTTATCTTGGGGAGATCAATAAGAGCTTCAATTGTATTCATAACGGTATTTGTTCTAAACACCGGTAATGAGTGTAATGATGTGATTGTATTCTAGGCCTGGATTGGTTTTCTTCCTCTTTGAACATGTTTAATCAGCCTCAGATGAACATTTCGTCTTGAGACAAAGTTTTAACTTTTTCTTCCTCTTGTCAGGCTTACCCTGTATTTCCTATCAAACAATGAGGAGTTATCTCTCCTAGCGTTTGTTATGTATATTTGTTTTAACCTTTTCTATTTGATGACTGTCTGGCAGCCGAAACGGATAGGCATTGCAACGCTCAAGATTTTACTTTGTTGTGACATCAGAACTGGATTGGGTTACTGGGTTATTTCCACTCTCTCTCCCCTCTCAATCTGTTATCTTTCTTTCTATCATGCGAGAGACAATGTATCCTTTTCTATTCTATTCCAGGCAATGTCTCTATTTCTATCCTGTGTGCGGGTCACTGATACATTTTTGTTCCCATCTCTGGTATTTGAAGATGAAGGGCAAAACTTATTTATGATTTGTTGAAATAGAAATCTTACTGCACATAACAAGTGTATATACATGTAGCAGAGGAAAATGTCCAATTTAAGTAACAAAGCAGAAGAGGTAGGTTTGAAACATCTGAAAGACATCTAATTAATATAATTAGAAATAATTATTAACCATTCTCAAAACTGGGTTAATAAGGCAAGAGTTTCTGAAAACAGAAGTACCTGAAAGAGGAAGTTTCTGAAAGCAGAATTTTTTGAAAGCAGAAGCTTCTGAAAACAGAAGTTTCTGAAGGCAGAAGTTTCTGAAAACAGAAGTTCCTGAAGGCAGAAGTTTCTGAAAGCAAAAGTTACTGAAAACAGAAGTTTTCTAAAAACAGAAGTTCCTGAAGGCAGTAGTTTCTGAAAGTTTCTGAAAGTAGAAAATTCTTAAATCTTCTTGAAGGAACTTTTTGAAGGCAGAAGTTTCTGAAAACAAAAGTTTCTCAAGCCAGAAATTTCTGAAGGCAGACATTTCTGAAACCAAAAATTTCCGAAAACACAAGTTTTTAAAAACAAAAGAGTCTCAGATCAGAAGTTTCTGAAAACAGAAGATTCTCAAATCAAAAGTTTCTGAAAACAGAAGTTTTCTGGTAACATTCTTGAAGCTTCTGACCACCACTTTAGAGAAGAGTACTTACCAGTTATTCACTTGTAAAATTGTAAGTCCTGTCTCTTGTGCTAGCTGTTTCTTTTGTTCTTCGGTGGGATATGGATGCTGCAATATAGAGTTTAAAATAACAGTTAAATAAGTTATAATTATTAATATAAATAATAAAACTAGTAATTTGAAGCATTCCACAAATTGTTTACAATTTTTTTTTCACAAATTTTTATAATATAATAATAAATATATTGACACACATCAACCCAACAAAATAAAATATAAACAAAATTGTAAAATCATATGACTTCATACAATTTCAGTGTTTAATTAAATAAAGTATAACAATGAGCAGATAAGAGAAAACTTTAATCATATAAAGTTGTGTAAATGTTTCGGACGGATCGCCAATGAAAGAAAAATGATTGGTTACTGGATATGTATTTACAATGGATGACAGTTATATCCAATGAAATCCAATTTACATGGTGTTCAGTCGGAGTTAGCTTTCAATGATAGACAGCCAATGGTTTTATCTGGAGGCAGAAGTTCAATGGACAAGAGAACCACAGCAACACGGCATTGAGAAGGGGCTGAAAAGAGATTCCACCGAGCTGAAAGCCCAATGCAGCTATCAATGGTATCGCAGCTAGCGATGCTAACACTAAATCAGTCAAAGATGAAATTATGCAAATGGTTTGTCAAAATTCCACATCAGTTTAATAGCGTGACGAGTTATGGCAGGGTTTGAACAGAAAGTCAGTAGGATCGCTGGTCAGGGAAGCGAGAGGCGATATCTCTTTCTGGCTGGGCCTGTGACCATCAGCAATCAAGGAGAAGCAGCCATGTTTGGTTGGACAGACAGACCCGGGTAGATGAGATGACTTGCCCCTTTATGACCTCATTTTCTCTCCCTCACTAACTGGTAAACTCAGTTGGAATGGGGTAGCCTACACTCCGAGGCACCAAGCAGAAAACTAGAGCCCGGGTTACTGCTGGGTGCCCCACACTGCCTGCTCAAGGGAGGAATGGTAAGGGTAATAAGCAGAAACTAATTTAGCCTTCCTCTCGGCAGCTGTCTGATGACACAATACCACAGAGCTAATACCCAGCTTCTCAGACCCTAGCTAGAGTTCCTCGGATTATCTCAATTAACAAGAAATAATACTCTAATCAAGAAAAAACTAACCATTGCCGAAGCCATAAAGGTTTTTTTATCTACAATTCCAAATGTACTATTAAACAGCCTATATAACGGAGATATTGATAAAATCCCTGAACGGAATTAAATTAAAGTTTCTGGAATGCCCTACAGTATGAACTTTTGGAGAATATCAACTTCTGAAAAGTATAATTTATAATACTAAAATAAAATAATATTAAAATTTCAGAATCTACAAAGCTTGAACAATATTCTGATTTAATTACACAAAATGTGTTAATTTACTGAAAATAGAGGATGTTTTACAAGCTTAACTCTCACCATATTAAGTAGTGTAAAGTAAGAAGTGGAGAATATGTCGCCATATAAGTTAAATAGCCTAGAGTACGACATTAAACAACAATCAATCAATCAATCTTCTTAGTGTGGCAATATGATGTTTCCTTGCTTGTAACAAGTTTGAAAACAATGACAGGATATATGAGGAGTGGATTCCACCAGAACAGCAGAGTTACTTTCTCACCAACCTATAAACAGTATTGAACGTTACAGCAAACAGATTGAACCGAGTTAAAAATAACTACAAATTCCAGTTTAATCAAACTATTAATGGAGAGTGTTTTTTCTAGAGATGTAGTTTTAATAGGTTGGAGGGAGCATTAACATTAATTTCTCACTATATTGATTATCAATCAGAAGACACTGACAGGAGCTTAATGAAGTTTCTTCAAACTGCCTCCAATAGTTCTGATGAGCTGAGGTTCTATAAAATTACTTCATTTCTCCTCGAGTCCGATGAAATAGTAATAAAAGTGTGAGGAGAGGGTTGAAGATGAGCTGCGTAATGTTCAGGTGAAAGCGGGTCTATCTAGAGAGCTGTCACCTGGAGAGATTGATAGGACTCCAAGACGAACTGGGCCAGCACCGGGCCAGCGCACTCAAATACAAGTAATCAGCCCCGCACTGACCAGTTATACCAGCCAGCAAAGCCATACACAGCTATAATAGATAAATTAATTGGTAAATGAGAGGGGTTCGAGATGACAGTTTACCAATTGGGCAGGGTATTTCAGAAGACACACTCATAACACCCAAAGAGCCCTCCAACTCAAGAGGAAGACGTGTTTTTTTAAACGGAAAGAAAATAGTTCTGTGTGTAGAGAGAGCCATTGGTTGGTCTGCTCACAGACGAGAAGAAAACCTTCAGTTTAAAGACGAGTAAAAACGGATGAGTTGTCCGTCTATAAAACTTGTAATCACAGACCTCGTCAAGCTTCGTGACAGCTGAAAAATTACTGAGGAACTGAGCTACCACATATAGGACGTCTTGTAGTTGATAATAGGAAGTGAGAAGTAGACTGCAACCCACTGTCGCATCTCAAATGATGATGTATGAGAGGAACTCTTCTGTCTTCAAACAAGACTGCCGAGGAATGAACTACCTGGGAGAAATGGGGACTCTTTGAAAGGAAGCCCTTCCACATAGAAAATCACCCACAATAAAGACAGTCAAACAGAAACAATTCTCTTCTTCTTTGATCTGGGAGGGAATATTATTAGTGATGTATCACCTGTGTGGTTAATTAACCTGGACGAGACGAGTGAAGCCTCAATGGCGAAATTAACTCCCCTGATAAACTCTCTAACCTCTATACTTTATAGATGTTTACATGCAACAATTAACATGGCTACTCACAGTAAACTATACTTTATAGATGTTTACATGCAACATTTAACATAGCTAACCAGCAGCAACAAAATACATAGACTGCTTTAAAAAAAAGCCATAAAGTATCTCATTTTTAGCATGGTAAAAATGTGCCATTTAAAACCAAAAATAGATTTATCTTTTAATAACAAACTGAACTCAAATGATAAAAAAAAAACAAATACTGGTATTTAATTTTAACAACACATTTGATTAGGTTCAATAAATAACTAAAATTAGAAATTATGAAATTCTATCTATGTGTATCGTTAAATAAACTTTTGAATAAATAATATTTTTGCCCCTTAGATTTGTACTAAGCAGTTGTAATTGTAGGTAATAACTAAATTTATATACACACTTGATATTCAGTATACTAAACGTTTTTGTATAAAGGCAGGTAATCTTACATGTAGAAAGGCTTTTAGAAGTAGGCGTGGTTTTGTTAATAAAACCCGTCAGCAGGTAGCTTGTGTTGGAGTACAGGTGTAGAAATCCGGGGCCGTGAGTGGATGTTAAGCAGTTGGAATGTGAGTGAGTTTGATTAGATATTGATGGGTGATATATCGTAGCGACTGGCCAGTGTTTACAAATTACCACTTCTAACCTGTCGGATCATTTGAAAGGAGGAAAACAGTTCTAATTGAAATACACACACGCCATTGTCCTGTCTTTCTTAGACTTTCGCCTCGGTGACCATGCCACTTGTTTAAGTGGACATAAAATTCACACAACAAGCTGGCTTACAATTGCCTAAGGAAATAAGGAGGTGGGGATGTGCTGTCACGTACTGCGCTCTACCACAAACACAACTATCGCAACCTTCACCATTTCAAAACACTACTCTTTTCTTTCCTCAAATGCGTTCATTTAATAGACTCGACCACCTGGCTATTATACTATTTGACAGATCATGATCGCAAATCACACCGTAGCGTAACCACGGTTACTTAATGCTTTCTCACAGGCTAAATGGTTCACACATACTGGTCGCCATAAAATAAAAAGAAACTGAAATCTTCAATCTTACAGGACAATAAAACACACTTTAAAATTAAACTTTAAAACAAAAAGAAGTGCTCCACTAAAAAGCACAATCGAACTCCACCAAGCACAGATTTTCCTAACAAAAATGAGAATAATCAAAGTAAAGTTCCAGAATTGTTAAACTAATGCTTCTGTGATCAAAGGCAGTAAAAGAATAATTTACCAGGCGGTAGCTTTTATGAAGTTTCATACAGATTTGTTTTACCGTAAATGATGTCGCCTTATGAAAGTTTAATTTGCCATGAAGTCATTTACATGTAGGGCCTACTATCCAAATACATGTGTATGAAGTTTTGTGAGTTTAGCCTTTGACTAGGAGAATTGAAATATATATCAGTGAAAAAAACAAAAACAGAAAACAATTCTATGGCAAATAAGAAGTTAACATTTTTTCCCCCCTTTGCCAATAAGACAGGAGACTTACACAAAAGGGAGATAAGAGTGTTTGGCTTGGATTGCTATTTTTCCAGACAGGACTGTTATCTGGTTCTCTAATTGCTACAATTTGTCTGTTTTCTTGTCCAGCAAAGCAAAGGCTACCTTACCTAATCACATTCTCATGTACACATTATTCCAGCCAGCTCTTCTCCTAGGTGACTGCACAATTTGATTAGACTCCCATCGCCAGAGGACAAATATTGTTCTATCTTCAACATGGCAGACTCCCTTTTGGGCATGTTTTCATAGTAACACTGCTACTCAGTGGCAACCAGTTTACCCATTAAGCCAGATATCTTTCATAACACCCATTAAATGACTCGACTAAATGGCTTCTATTAGATGTGTCAACTAATTCATACATAATTTGCCCTGAATAAATAGGGGATATTTTGACAATTGAACAAGTTGAATTGGTCGTGGATTGATTGGGGCACGTTTCTGGGCAGGGAGAGACGGTGCTAAGTAAACAGGGCTGTCAGGGAGCCCTCTATGGAAGTCCGATGCTAAAGACTCTCACTGGAGATAGAGTAAACAGCAGTTGAAAAGCGGTGCGTGGAGAAAGGCACCTGCATCAGTTGTCGGCCATAATGGTAGAGATTGACTGTATCAACAGACAGAGGAGCACTCTGTTATTGTTACCTCCAAGCTTTACCTCCTCTTTAGTCAGCCATTAATCTGTTAACAATAGATATCCTGCCGAGGCCACTGGGAAATATTGACACAATCACTGATCACTGGACCAATTATTTACATACGCCCAGCTTAAATTAGACACTCTTTTGTAAGACATTTACTAAACTATTTGCCTAGACAACTTAGCTTCCACTTTTCACAGCCCTCTTAACACGTTAAGAAAAATGTACGGAGAAGCAAAAACAAGACTTCTAAATTGTTAAAAATTATGTCACTTATATTTTGACATTTTTGGCACTTATTTTTCTTATAAGCTGTTGTTGAGTTATTGGTGTTTTAACGTAGGGCTTATTTTTAAAACTGTAATAACGTAAGATAACACTGTAATTCCTTATTAAGATAAAACCTGTTTGTTTTTAAAAATCATGCTACATTTGTAATTAGAGGATTCTCCAGCACCGATTTAAAGAAACAAAAATAATTATGTTGATTACATACATGTATGAAAGGCTTGAAGAAAATAGACAATGAGGAAGTGTACACATACATAGTCTAGCGACAAGACAAAAACTAATAAATCAACTCCGTGGAATATGAGATTTTTCGGAACCGTGAAACCTTTCAAAAGAACTTTAAGATGACGTTGCAATTTCTCAATCGGATGCAATCGCAGTGAGACAGCATTCAACTTGGACAGTATAAAGACAGAGCAATAATATGTACGAGTTGACTGCAACTTCAGAGGTTTCTGTTTATTCTAACATTCAACGTTCTCATCAAATGAGAAATTAGAGATTGTCATGCTTAGATGCCGTACAGACAACATCTATATAAGTTTTATACAAAGATTAGAAAACTTTCTATTTTAAATTTCTCAGTTGTATTGGGATTGGTAGAAACAACCTATTCCAAGCACACATAAATGTCAATGAAGTGCACAAATAACCTGATATGAACTTAATAAAGAATTAAAGAAATCACAGAAACAAAATTCTTAAACAAAATAAAAAATGATTGCATTTCAATTTAACCTACTTACGCTGTGTTTGCATTTCAATTTAACCTACTTACTCTGTGTTTCTTGCAAATATGGATGGCATGTTGATGACAAAATCAATTTGTCAAAAATTGGCCATTAAATTGTTCTAATATTTGAATAACCACAAATAACTTTAGCATAATAGTATAGTGAAAACTCCGAAGAAGGATGAGCAATTCATTATGACTGTATATTCATTATGACTGTATATTCATTATGACTGTATATTCATTATGACTGTATATTCATTATGACTGTATATTTTGGTTAAGTTGTTCTAATTTGACACACTTTATCATATCCCATACTTTAGTGTCTATTACACGTCAATATATGTCTCATGGAGAGTGGTAGTTTTATTTTATAGTTCTGAGGACCGTTTGACGTGTACGTCTGGATCCTGCGTGAGCTTATCAAGCCTTCCACTTGGTCAAATCCTAGCGGTCAACTCTTCTTTATTTCTTCGTCCTGATTACCATGTGTCTCCTATACAAGGGACTTTAGGAGCTTCTGCCCAATTAAGCTGGCGTTAGAGTCGCCTCGTCTCGATAGATACATAGGAACAGGCCCCATTCCGTTTGTTTGTGGGTCGACTTCTGTAACCAAATAGCAAACGGCTCCACGTCCAATGGACCACTGATTTAATTTTCTTTTCCTAGCGATAATGGCCTTAATTTCTTCCCCCAAACCTTGCATTTTGCAAATTGCCCCGAAATGGCAATCCAGCCAGATAAAGAAGAGGAGATGGTAAAAAACCCGATAGTGGATAAAGCAGCACATTACATTTGCCTAATCCAACTTCTATTTTATTCTATTAGGGAAAGCTAGCACTCCAATTTTATGCTTATCCAAGACATCCCAGGCCGCCTCGGCAAACAGAAAACCAATTTGGAGCGCCTCTATTTCTCTCTTGCTCACACAAAATTAAATCTTCTTTCTCCTCACCTTCTGCCTCCAATTTCCTTTAGTATTTTCCTCTGTTTGTGTTATAAAACATAATTACCACACATGGAGGAAGTAAATGTCGTAGTTTTTCTCCAAGACCCGTGAAAAATTGATGAAGATATTATGTGACATTAGAGGCCATGAGATTCCCTACCACATGCAATAGATGATGAAGACAAATCAGGTTTCTGGGTACCAATGTACTGTTACAGGTAGACACAAACAGTATACCAGATTGATTGATTGATTGATTGATTGATTGATTGATTGATTGATTGAAGGACAGGATAAAAACAGGACAAAACAACAAATCAGCTTTATGAAGCCCTTTAGCACTGAGAGCACCATGGCATCAAACGCCCATGTATATACAAGAGATAAAAAATATAATAGGAGCTGAACGCCGTGAAGCAAGTGCTTAGGCAGGGGGGTGTCCACATGTCCTTTGGACACCCCGAATTGCCTCATTTGGGCAATTGTGAAAATTGGACACCCAGTTACTTAAAAAGTAAAGAAAAATTACCATTTTGCACACCATACTTTTGATTTCTGGCTAAGCCCTGCCAGGAAGAGGACAAAAACCTAACAATAACATATATACCCGAAAAAGGAATCAAAATAAAGTTAGAATATCAAATAGCCTGAGAAGAAAAAAAATATATAATTATATAGATGAATAAAAGGAATCCACTTCTTACAGTGTAATAGGAACTTACCAGAGAAATACAGAATGAACAGAGAACTGATTTAGAAATTAACTTTGTTTCAGAAAGTGTGTCAGTGTAAATTATAACCGTAGAGTGAGACTGAATACCGTGTCTGGTCGAAATTAGCTAGATTAACAGCTACTAGAGAATTCTCATAATCAACAATGACGCTTTAGACAGAGCTTCTAATGAATGGAGCCTATCAAGAACCATTCTTATATTATCGATGACAATCACGACGAGTCTTCTCATCACGCAGTTATAACTTATACTGATTCTCACCATTTCAACCCTAATCTTCATCGCACACGCAGACAGATTTATTCTCAGTAAAATGATTTTTTTTTTTGAAATTGAAAAGGCTAGTAAAAGATATTAATATCAGTAATTGTTTTAATTTTTTTTGAAAAATTATGAGCAGAAATTATTTATTTAAAATTCTTCCGAAATGTAAAAATAACAGCTAAGAGCTATTAAAATTTAATTGGGGTTCATTTAATTAAGATTTAAATTCAAATTTTCTTTCTTTTTAAAAATTATACCACATATTTAAAGTGTAGTTCAATGAGACTTTAATCAGTAGTTAGTTTTTTCAGTGCCTAATTTATTTTAAGAATTTTATTTTCTACTTTTTATTTTCTAATCAATCAAAGTTGGCCACCTTGTGTAACCTTTCCCAGATAGTGGCTAAAAGTGATTAGAGCCGAAGACTGGGTCATTAAAATCCCTACTGGGCAACATTGAACAATACCAAGAACCAACCATCGCCTGTAGAATAAAGATCCCAGCTTAAGACCAGGCTAGCTCCTATCAATATCGTTTTTCTCCAAATAACTACAAGGCAAGACAGCTGGCTACAATCAGGTTAGCCCCATAATGTCCTGGGAAATAGGTAATCGTGATTGGAACGCCTTCAATAGCCAACCAAATGGGGCACATATGGGAGGAGAAAACTCAATGAGAAGCTCCAAGGCCACCTGGGGGTTGTAACGGGCAAACTGTCAAAAGCATGTTTCCGAAAAGGTTTTTCCCATCACTAGGGTCATCATAGAATGCAAATTGTTTTAGCGATCATTGTTTAAGGAAAATCTTATTTTGAGGGCACCCAACAGGAGTGCTGGTTAAATACAAAGCTCTGGAAAGCTAGGGTTTCAATTCCAATTAAAATCAAAATTCCCTAAGCTTCGCCTCAAATCTAAAACGAAATAAATATACTTAATTTTATTACTGGGAATCTGTTCCATAGATAGGCTAATGGGACCGTTTCTGAAAACTGTTTATACATGTATCAAAAACAATACAAATACATGTACTTTATGAAAACTATGTACCAGAGGCTCAAATCAAACTTAAACTCTGTAAAATTCTATTTTTTAACTTTTTAAATTGCAATTTCAATTCAATCAATGTCCAAAAGATTGTAGAAGATGAAAATGTCAACTGTGATGCTATCAGCGCAGTGTGGAGTTAAATACTGGACAAAAATCCTCTTATTTCTGATAAATGTCACAAATTAAGACTGATAAAAGTAGCTGTCTCATTGGTTGGGATTACAAGGGAGACAACTACTGATAAAGAAGCCTTTCACTCAGTTAGAATGCTTCCGAGTTATTTGGCAAAGCAGAAAGAGGTCGGGTGTGAATTTTGACTTTTGGTATAGCAAAGATTTTAAGAAAGTAATAATATCAAAACTGTTTAGTATTGTCACTTATTTAATACATTCCATAAAGTGATTGTATTTTGTTTGACTTTGAAAACAGAAGCTTAGAACAGTTCAATCAAGTGGGGCTTGTTTAATAATACAAAGGTTTTCTGGAAATCAAATTTCAGGAAAATTACAGCTAAAAAGTAAGATGATTCTTGAGCTATAGTAGGGTAGTGAAGCCGTGGCCCTGAGTTGAAGAGGGCTGGGGATAGAGCCCACAGCAGGGAGGGGGAATCTGGGGTAGTTTGATGATAAGGGTTGGGTATGAAGTATCAAACAAACCAAACAGAGAGGTATCATTCTGGCAAAACGTCAGCATGATAAAGAAAGGAGTTTAGCCTTTAGATTGGCCTTTATCTTGGTAGCTGTCAGGGCCTGTCCGTTCCATCACATAGCCTGGCTTTAGGAGAAGGCAGTCACTAATCTAGCAAGCCAATGGAATGGCAGAGATAAGGGGGGTAATGCTGTGCCCCTCTGTCTCCACCCTCCCTTTCAAATGCTACCATGGAAATTCAGCCTATCACTCATAATTCACATTAAAAACTCTAATATTCAGAAGTTTTATTCAAATTTATCCAGAGAGGAAATTTTTAAAATTTCTATAATTTTGTATAGAGTCTGATTACACACTATATTTGTTTATTTCTTTGTTGTTTATGCGGGCTCAAAGATATTTCACTTCAATGGTATTCCGAGGGAGGGACTGATGTCAAACTTGGAGTACCGGTACACTGTTAGTGACACATTATTGTTGACTTGTATGCAAGACTATGATATACCGGTACTATACTCCCAAATAAGCTTCCCAATAACTTTTCTGGATCATAAAATGTTTTTTCTCTTCATAATTTTAGAAGATTAACAATCCTACAAGAACACACCAGCTCATTATCACTTCCAACTACAACAGGCTATCCAACCAAACATCATTTCTCATCTCAAACAAAGTTTTTGTCAACACACGGCATTCTATTTCAGACCAAGCTTCAAAGGGTTCTGGGTAATTACCGTTCTTGTTTCACGATTATTTTTTACTTTCTGGTATCAGTTTCCAGAGAAATACAACTGTAAACACAAAGTCTGGCACCATGATGTAGCAGTCCACAATTATTATCAGATCTGCCAAAAACAGACACCTTTCTTAACGAGGCACCGGTGATCATTAACCTATATCCTATACTACTCATTCATACTCCACATTCTTCTAGTCTTAAATTATGCTGGTTATTCTTTCAACAACGATGTCAAAAATAACGATTTGAAATTCTTTATAAAAATCTACAATAAAATCAATTTGCAGTTTTTTCATTATTTTAGGGGTAGCATGATTCTAGTTCAGACAATATTGCAGTCTGAGCTCAGTACTGGGTATTCAGAACTAACAACCTCAGGCCAATGAATTCTTGCCTTTGCTGTATCAAAGAAGAAAGTATTTACAAATGTCTTTATTATTTAAATGTATCCAAGTGTTATTGACTGTAACTATCTAACATCTGAGATATGTATACACGCTCCTGTGAGACAGTTGCAGAGATATTTGGTTTTTAAACCAACAACTTGCCGTATTAACGTTAGGAAGTATAGTTTTTTACATTTTAGCTAAACATTATTTAACGATTTATATGAACACTTTCCTGAATTGGACATTTTTATTCCATGTTTGAGTTTTAAGAACCAGCTTAAAGGGGTACTTTTCAAATAACTACTGTATAACTGGATGAAATTGATGTCCTGAGACAATTGACTCTTATTTATTATAACGTGTATCATATATTATATTATTCTTGTTTAAATTTATTTATATTGTTAAGCTCTTGCTATCAGTTCTGTAATTGGATCTATTGACCTGTATGAACTTGAATCTGAATGAACAAAAAAAAATAAAAATTATCAGCTCAAAATAAATAGAGTTATTGCTGGCCATGTAGATAACCCTGCCAACTGGCCAACCAAATGATTTTTCAGTTAATGTTCCTTTAAAAAATTTAATGTTGTCTGATGGACTTTTCTGTTTATTTTGGTGTGGTTGTGTTTTTTTTTTTAAAAGTATTAAAAGTCATACATACATATAAGAAAATTTGAGCTTATAAGAAACTTATATATATTTTTTATATTTGTAAGAAAATTTTATGCTCACAAACATTTTTCATTTAAAATGTATCATTCTTGCTTACCCGTTGATTTTATTGCATGTAATAATATATTTGAATACATGTACGGTAGAATTATTTTGAATATCACTTATTTTGATTAATACATAAACTCTTTATTTGGTAGAAAGTCAGATAATCAGTTTGATAGGGACAGAACTATAAAAGGTTATTGCAAAGATATTTTATGATTAATAGGAAAGAAAAATTAAAATAAAAGAAAGTTTTTGATTGGTGGAAAACTATAAGAAAAGTTGATTGAAAGCTACTTTATGATTGGTTGATTGTTAAGAGATGAACAAAAGCTGACCATTGATTGGATGACAATGGGAGATGGTAATTTGGGAGAAGTACAATTGTTCGGAGTAGAGGTCTGTTTGAATATCGTCTGTATTCCACACAGATAAATTGGCAATATCAGATATAGTGGCCATGTGATTTAGGATTGAGCCTTTCTTGACAGAATATGTAATCCCTGGAAATCTGACATTGATAGGATCTGTCTTTCATCGCTTTACATCTTTCTGAGGGGATACAAGAGGCAAGTGAAAATTAATGGTGGCCGTTCTATGAGTCACGGGCAATAAGGGTTGTGGAGATTCAATAACTCCCCTTTACAATATCCCCGTCTCTGTCACACAGATGAACTCATTTGCATATGAGAGATTGGGCTCATCTCACAAAATCTTATGCATTCCTTCGCCATGGCAACAAAGAGTTTTTCTGGTTAAAATTTAAAAATATCGGATCGAGTACTAAGATAGCTGCTCTGCTGGCAACCAGACGAGGAGATTTACTGGATTTTACCGACTTAAATTTGACAGGACGAACCTGCCACGAAATTGTTAGAGAGTTTGACGTACTACCCTTAACAATACATGTACCTACCAGTGTATAAAAACAAGCAAACTGGGCTGCAAGGATCACTCAGCCACAAAAGCAATTAATAATAAATTATTGACATTTTGTTTTCAAGTCAAAACAGAATGAAAACTTTATGAAATCAACAAAAATGTTTCTTTAATACTCACTGTTAAATGTTGAAAAAGCCATGCTCGCATGATATTTGTAGCTACTTTTGGGAAAATTCCTCTTTTCTTCTGTCTTTTTGGATTTCGTTCGTCTGTGTCTTCATCTGCCGTTCCTTCCCCTGAGCCTACACTATTATCCAGGCCATCACCTATGAAACAGAAATAAACAACTCATCAATAAACTACTAAAGTACTGTAAAAATAACACAAATTAATACCAAAGTATATATCAATGCACAATTATCATAAAAAGTGTAACAAATTTATATCAGTTTTAAAGCTAAGAATTTTAAGATTTTTTTTTCAGTTTCAAAAATGCATACAGTTCAGATTTTTTTTTTTACTATTTTACTGTTTCAAAGCTGACTAGATAAAAGGCTAATCTTATAAAGAAATACTTTGCTAATATTACCAGGTTATAAATACGATCAAAAACACCAAAATAGTTACTGTGTCTTAAAATGCAATAAAAAATGGTTAAATGATATACTTTAGAAAAAATTAAGCATTAACAATTATTTTTAATTAAATGAAAGCCTAAAGAGACAAGGGGGAACATTATCACAGAATCACTTTTAATTGCTGTATTACGTCTAAATAAGTTAAAGCCCATCTTTGTAGGTGAAGTGAAACCTTAACAATATTTAAATGAGGGTGTTGCATTCTCTCTAATTCAAAGCGACATTTAATTTAGGAAGGCTACCTCGTCATATTGTATTATAACAAAGTCTTGTAATTATGAGACTTTAGGTTACAGACAATCTACACACAATGAAACAAGGAACAGCAAAAATAGGAGAGAAAGAGAAAGTGAACATAACATTGAACATATATGGGACACACATGTAGATAATACATCAGATAAAGTTATTGTTCTTTTGTGTTTTAACTGCCGATAACTAGCCAGCGATTATAAAAGTTATAAAGCATTAATTCGACTAGTGTTAGAAGATTGGGAGCGGTGGAGAAGTGGCCTACAATCTGATGGCTTTACAAAAGAGCATCCCTGATTTTATGATGTGTTATTACTGCAGCCTTTACACAGTATACATCACCTTCAACATTATCTCCTAATGGATGTGATTTGGATACAAAAGGTCGACCGGTTAGAATGGTATTAATGTGGATCACAAATTGAGCAGATAATGGTAATTCAGGGCATATCATTGTCACAGAGTCTTTACACCTTGACTAGACAAAGGGCTGTGTCGCAGACAATCACTAAGGTAAGCACACCTGGCTGAAAGGTAATTAGCTCCAGCACAGGTTAACGACATGGTCAAATCGGGTCAGATCACAAAAACAGACTGAAGGTAAGCAGATCAAACCACGCTTCCATGTAATACCATTAATCTTTAACGTCATTTAATAGATTAATTAATCAGCTCAGGTAAGTATAACAGAAATACTGTATTGATCCCTCAGGTAACAGACATAGCTCTGTCATACATAAGCTTATTAAATAGGTAAAAATCTCATCAGTCTTCTTTGGGAATCAAAAATAAAATTAAAAAAAATATATTGGTAAAAACTAATATATTTTTACACACAAGTTAATAATAAAAATGTTAGTTGTATGTAGGCTACAGCCTAGGTGTTGAAGTCTTTAACCATCATTATAAGGATGAAGGCTCTATTTTTTTTTTCAGTTGTCTCAGAAATTGTGTCAAAATTTTCTATATAAAAAAAAAATTGTCAGATAAAACTGTAATAGTGGGGAATGCCATTGCGTTTGATAACAAGCAGATAATGGTGCAGACAGAGTGACAGGCAGACATGACAGAATGTCAACACAATCAGCTGTGACTGATGATTTACACCAAGACTAACTCAAGATGAGGCTCTTGCAGGTAGCTTTCATAAATCTCTATAGTTTGGTGTCTGCCATGACAGAACTGAAGGCCTCCTACATGCCCTGGCCTCCCCGGGGACCAATTCATCATAAATACTAGAGACTCTCTCACTGAGCTACACTGCCAAACCTGCAGTTATCTCCCCTGACTAGCTCTTTTCTTGCTGGAAGGAAACATCCTGTCACAACACACATGTGTAGGATTTAATGTGTAAAATGTATATACAATGAGTAAAATTTAATTTGGTTTTCTGGTCGGCATTAAATGTTGAAATGAGATTGTGTTTGTTGGCCCAATGTGGCAGTTTGGTAGACAGCATGGGGTAATAAACTAGTCAGCTCTACCTTAGAGTTTACACCTGATAATTACAGGGCTGCAGTGGAGTTTACTTATCAGAACTGGTAAGTATTTCTACAGGGTCTGTGTTTATATGAAAAGCTCGACTAAACCAACCCCTGTCTAGTTATACCACGGGGGACTACAGGATGCCACGGCACCCACACAAATTACATAGAAACAGACCCTATACACATTAATATTTTGCCCATGTTTTTCTCGGCGGCGGCGGCGGCTATGAGATTTAGTTACTGAGCCAAGGGAAACATCAGCTTTAATTGAAGGTTCCGTTCGTCATGGTTAGCTAACCTCCGACAAACAAGAGGAGAACTAGTGTGGCCAGGTAAGCCTGGCTGGACGCAGACCTAAACACCCCTTAGACCGCTGCCCTCGGGCACAACAAAAAATGGAGGTCACAAAGATTGTGATTTTCCATTTGATAAGCAAGTATACCTTAGGCAGTGTTACGACCAGGCAAACACAGCGTGTTATACGCTCGGCTGACTTTCAATGAGGTACAGGGACCACGAATTAATAGGATTCTCTTCAAATTGCCCTGAGTAAGAGAAACACCATCTAAACACCACCTATACCTAGACTGTGGAGAATAACAAATAATAGCGGCCACGGTAGCATTTTTCTTTTTACGAGGCGAGTTGTTAATACCTGCTGCTTGAATTGTTCCTGTCTAATGCATACGATTAAATAAATACCATTTATAATGAAGAGCGCCATGTTCCGTGACTGATAATGAAATTAGAAACAGTCATGCCAGTTAAATGATTTTCTCGGAGGAAACAATTATACCCCACTTACTGAGATAATTATTTCAACACAAAATGTTGCTGAGAAAAGGAAATAATATGTGGCGATTTTCCTATTACTGCCCATTCACTGTTCACAAACTATGATGCTACGCACATAAAGAAACTGTGACGTAAACACACTGTAAATAATAGCAAACTAAAGTATCAATACAGTGAACTGAAAATACACAGAGGTTACCAGCTTTCACCTTGCCCTTCTAAACACACCAGATAGACGAGTGGCCTAATGATTAATTCAATTTCAAACCTCCTCAAGCTACAGCCTATAAAAACTAGATATGGAGACAATATAATATAATACACCAAAAATTTAGCAAAAATAGAAAAATTGAAATTAATAATATCACACATATTGCAGGTTATGTGTTGAATGAAACAAATAAATTTATTTATGTGTTTGTTTTTTTAATATATTGTTTTACATCAATTTATAATACACATAATTAAGATATAAGATGGGTTTTTTTTTTTCAAATCTATTTTATCTAGATCATTTTGGCTTGTTGTATATTATTCCTTTTTCTTATGTATTGTAGGCTTTCTATTTTTGTTGTTGTAAGAAGATAGATTGTATATATTTTGTTGTAAGAAGATAGATTGTATGTATTTTGTTGTAAGAAGATAGATTGTATATATTTTGTTTGTGTATTACTTTAATACAAAATGACAGAAAACATTTTTACCCCACATATTTTTAGCTGGGTTTTTTTTTTTTAAATGTTTTTGTTTCCATGCACAACACACATTTTTTTCTTCTATTTTTTTTGTTGTTGAAAGAAATGACTTTGCTTCCAAGTAGTGTGTAGCAATCTCAATGAAATGTAATTGTCTACCTTTGAAAGGGTCTTTCTGATATCAACCGGTCAAATTACACTCATACCCACAGGGGTATTGCTAAAATAAAATAGCTTACATTCAGTTCATGAACGCCTTGCAAGAAATAGTAAAGAAATTAATTTTTTCTGTGTCAAAGGCTATGGTGTAAAGTCTAGTTGTTAAAGTCTATGATTTAGTATCTCTTTATAGATGTTTGGTATTGAATGAATTGAGTAAAACCAGAGCTATGACTGATAGGTACATCTAGGCCATGGAATCATTAGGGAGAGATGGTGAAGCATGAAGGGAAGTGAAGGGGGGTCGAACATCTAATGTTAACATATGATCTCCTGAAATGGGCAAACTTAGCAGGGAGCCCTTTCAGCTCTCCTGTTATTTCAGAAGGACAAACTAAGGCTTTGTTGTAGTTTGGTGCGGACAAGCTACATTATAGTTGCTCAGTAGACTGTAAAGATCTATATACCAGTTAGTTCAGTGGTTAGCCTACTCAATGAGCAGCCCCGCTTCATTCATAATACACTAACACAACCTATATACACGTACCAGCTTAACATCGAGAACTAAACCGCGACAAAATTACGGATACCAGCACTCTATCATTATAATTCAAGCGACCAGGCTAGAAATAAAGTCTCATAAAAAATAAAATGAGACAAAAAAAATAAATTTGATACATGTATAGAGCTTTTTATCACATTTTTATAAAAATGTAAAAAAAAAAGTATCATTATGGAGTGTAATTGATATAAATAAAAGAGAAATATGAAAAATTGCTGTTAATAATTAAATGTATGAAATTGTTTTTATCTCTAAGAATCTAAGATTGAAACATGAATGGAAAAGTGTAAATGTATAATAATGATGTCATCTAACAACTCAGCGCTAATGAACACCGACCCCTTTGATGTTTGTAGAAAAAAAACGTTTAACTCTTTTAGATACATCTAGTCTATGGCACTTAAGGCAGAGGTGAAAGGTTAACTGGGACATCATCGTTAGACCTGGGTGTACACACATATATAAACTCTAATAGCTTTACGACATCTTATATATTATAAGAAAACACTTAGAAATGAAAATGTAGAACATGTTGTCTGATATGGTATATGTAAGGTGTAGACCATAGAAATGTCCATTTTATTTATATGTGCATGTACATTGGTACTATGTATTGGATCGTAAATGAATAAAATAATATTACTTACTTACGTGATACATTTATATTTTTAATCCATTTTACAGCGTTACAAGTTGTTTCTTACACACATAATTTGTCTACTTCTCCCTTTCTTTAAATAAATATATTTCAAAAGTAAGTCACAAAACCAACAATTCATCATTTTCTCTCACAGACAAGTTTTTAATGGACTTAAAACTTGAGTTGTTGTGGGTCAGTTACAAATATATATTCCAGCCCTGTTTTAATTTGAACACAACTTTATCTGTTTTAAAGATTAGCAGCCTTTACTTTGGAGAAGGTTTGGGTCATTTAACCATTGGACATGTACCTCATTTGGTAACTCAAAAGGGTGTTAGCCCCGCTAGCCAGAAGATCATCGACAGAGGCATGCAAAATGGTATTTCTCTACATTTATAAATTATGTATACATTCAGATGTACAAAATTTCTATAAAGTTATAAATCAAAAATATGAACAAAATTAAATAAAAGAAAGTTATAAAGCATTTCAATCTACAAAGACAAAGATTTGAATAATGAAATACATGTAGATTTCTTATCAAAAAGAATCAAATTTCTTTGATGTTTTGTTATCAAAATGAAATCAACTGATAAGGGTACAGTTTTACAATGAATATTAAATGAGTAATTATGTACAACACTTATTTAACACTCATCAAAATTATTCAAAGATAAGAAAATACAAACACTATTTCATGTCTACAAAGAATTATTTTTATCACAAATTTTTGGTCCATAATAAATACAGACTACATGGTGTAAGCTGTTTGGACTAAGCTTTCCGGGTTTGAAATAAATAATTATTATCTTTATTATGTCAATAATAATCTACTCACCAAGAGTCAATGAGAAAAATATGATTTAAACGCTTTATGTGTTACTTGAGGTTATAATAACCGAGCCTTTTTAATAACTCCTTTAATCAGAAGAGTCTGACCAGGTAAGAACAATTACCGTACCATAATTTGAGAGCACTGATTCGCTTATTGAACACGGCAGAGCGATTCAGAGATGCATTACAAAAGAACAGCCAAGTAAAAGGGCTAATTTTAAAATCTCAGACAAATCCAGAAAGCAGTAATTTCGGCTCCAAGGGTCACTGGTTTAGAAATTTGCCTAAGTTTGTGGAGATTTGAAGTTTGTTTGGTGAGATAGTATTGTTGTGTCGTAGGGTTGAAGAGGTAGACATCTGCAGGGCTAGCAGTGTCACAAGGAAGGGATGCCCTGATAAGATCTAACTCTACACCCATTAGATGATGATAATGACGGCATTAAATTGGCAAAGCTGGCCATGATAATAGAAGAGCTGGTTGCCCCTTTCCCTGCATCCTTGCACCCGGTACAATACCCCTTCCTGCCCGTAACCTAGTCTCCCCAAACCCTCTTATTCGGTTAGCTCCTTCACCCACACACACAGCTGCCTTAATCACAAACTCTTCAACTAAAATCTTTACACTTTCACAAATTCCACTCCTGATTTTTCATTCTTTCCAGGCTACAGTTTAGATATATTTTTTACAAATCAGAAATGAACATAACAAAAATTTGACATGCCTCCACTGAGGATTGAACCCGGGGTCTTTGATATATATATATATAACTTTTACTGACTCCACCCCCCAGTGGTTATATAGCCTTGCCCCTGTGTTTCATATAGCAGCGCTGAAATCTACTACACTTCCCAAAAAACGTAGCTGTCAAAAACAGTGAATATTTGTTGATTGTGGCGAGTGATACATGTGGATTGCATTGAAAAACTTTAGCCCAGATTTGATAAGAAGTTGTGCTCATGTTTTTTGTGGCATAGCTCAGCGGTAAGACCCAGGGGCATCGCGCCAACATGGCCAAGGTCAGATTTACCCCATACCATAGTTCTCTCCCCACCTGGTTTGCCTTCCCGAACTCTCTCAGAAAAACCCAAGAGCTGTCTCCTCTAATTTACTCATTCATTTATCAGTCGTCCCAGTTCCCTTTCTCTGCGTTCCCAGCCTATCCTAGCACAAACCTTCCTATAACGTGGTCAACACAACAGAGCTTTTCAATCCCAGGCACCCCACTGTTCAACTTACTTTACCTACTTTCCAACAATCTCGCTTCATTCTGTCAGGGTTTTTATTCACAGAGGGCAAAGAAGAGGAAATTATATTAAAAAAACACGCTCTTAAAAGTGTGGAGATTTTGTAAGGCAGCGATGCTTGAATTGAAAATTAAATTTGTTGAAGTGTAGATATTATCAGTGTATGCCTACTCTGTCCCACCCTTTTAGGCAAGACGTTTTGAAAATCTCCAACATACACTAACAAAACAGGAAAATAGTAATTAAAAACAACTGTTAGAATTCAACCTATCGCGTACAACATCTTTAACATATAAATCATTCCAGTGCTCTCAAACTAGTAGACAAGCTATACTAAAATAAATAAAATATCAGATTTGTCACGATTTCTTTAAGAGAAATTATCAGAATCAACTTAGTAGGGCCCTTTTGCTCAAAACCAATATACATGTAGTGCTAATAGCAGATTTAATTTACTTATGCAGGATTAGAGATTGATCTTCAACATGAAGTGACATTTATAGCTATAACTAGCAGATTAAATCACTAATCCAGGATTAGAGATAGACCTTCAACATGGAGTGTTGTCAGCTAATAGCAGATTAACTCACTAATCCAGGATAAAAGGTAGACCTTCAACATGGACTGACATCAGTTAATCCTAATCTGCTAATAGCTCTTAGAGCAATATGAGGATATATTTCCAAAGCTTCAAACTAAGTCTGCCAGTGTTACTAGCAGTAGTGTAAGGAGATGTGTGAAGATATTTGAGTTTCCAAGCCTGTGGACATAAGTTGACATTAAGTAGTCCGTTTGATGGATGTGAAAACAATACACAAATCTCACAACCTCTCTCCAGAAGTCTCATCATAAATTAAATTAAGGTCCGCAACGGATCGTGAAATTTTACAAAAACACAAAAAAATATTAATTTTCAAGACTTTGAGAGAAATATTTCCTAGAGATTCTAGTTTCTGGTTGCTTCTGGTTGGTTGGGAGCGGTATGACAATGAGTATAGTGGTCGAGGGTCGTCAGAGGCTCTTAGCTGACACTACCATCTGTAGGGAGTGAGGGGAGGAAGACAGCCAGGGCCCCCTCCTATTGTTTTCGGCCAATTCCCTCGTCTGACCTGTTATGACAGGCACACAGCTTTCTCTACACTTCATCGACTAAGATAGTAAACGCAGCCAATTCTCCAGTCCCACGGACAATGGCGAGGAGAGGGACAGAACAAGCAAATCTTATTGTCCATTGGTTGGGTGAATTTAACTACAGAGAGCGAATTTTAGCCTCTTCATCAGTAATTACTATCCCCCGAGAAAGAATCACAAAGCTCCATTGCACAGAATTGCCGGATATCATACAATTGCCTTTCCTAGAAACATGGACATTTCCAGTTGCAAAAAAATAGACCCAGAAAATTAGCATGCAAAAAGAAGATGTAATTAGGCTGAGCAGTGACTTCAATTTGAATACCATTCAACAGTCAAAAATAATCCCTAAACATCCAATAATTATATAAATCAAATATATACAGTTAAAACAGTTTATATCATTTCATTTTAATTTATAGCTTTAAAAAATAGTGTTAAATGTAACCCTTTTTATAACTATTCAAACAATAATACACCATGAAAAATGATGCTAAACTATTATCTAAATAAGGTTGCTTTTTAGTTTTAACAAAAACATTGTACATATATTATACATGTATTGTGTCCACCCTCATTAAATAAAGTTATATATATATATATTTTTATAAATGCAGAGAAAGAAAATGTGACATGCCTCCACCGGGGATCGAACCCGAGACCTT